>CM076570.1:1561288934-1561515817 GCA_034641835.2 Pinus albicaulis | reverse complement strand
ATGGAATAGCAAAGCAAATAAAGGATTGAACAACAATTCTGAAATAGAACAGCAAGTCTAAAATGGAACAGCAATTGAATAACTAAGTCCCGCAGGTTGTAACCAAACTTAATCTATTAACTCAAATGCATTCTTTGCAATCAAATAACATTCTTTCACTCTAAAAGCAATTCACACAAATCACACTAATGGAACAGCAATAACTATTAATGAATTATGGAACAGTACTGATAAATCAGAAACGCGCACAACACGAACGTTTAGTATAACAGCTCTGTAACAAAACAGTAAGAACATGCAATTAACTCTTGAAAGGATTAATAACTTGATGCGGAGTCAACACACGATTCTATCTGTAAAAAACCTCAATGATTCAATCTTTAACAAAGCATGTAATATGAACTTATAAAGCATATCAAATTACCAAATAACAATGATAAACAAACCACACAAAAGTCAAGTCGTAATGGTACAGAAGCAAGTGTCCTTCGGGGCCGGGCCCTTAGCCTCCAAGGATACACCGCTTTAAGTTAATCCAGACGCAGAGATGAAATAATCACCAAGCTTTTATTAATGCATCGGTCAAAAATACATTGAACCAGTTCTCAACGAGACTCAATAATCAAAGTTGATGTTTTACAGAAAATTACATAAAAGCGTATCCTATCTATCAAGCTAACAGTGTTGTCCCTTTATATAAAGGTGATGGCGGAGATGTCCAAGTAACATGATAAATAAAGCAGCGATCCCTCAGGATCGAAGATCCTGAGGGATTCGCCAAACTGTTAATTCTTCATCCTTTCCTTTCTTTGGCGCCGAGCTGGTGTCTTCTCCTTCTTTTCCGAGCCGATTTGCTGTAATCTATTTAGCCTTGTTTGCATTCGGTTCTCGTTCAGAGGGACAGCAGTTATCTCGACTTTGTCCTTTCCTTTGGAACGGAAATTCCTCGTTTTCTCCTTTTCCTGTACAGAAAATAACCATTATCAGTGGCTAAGTCTTGCATATCAATTCTCACATGTTTTGTTATGGTTCCTTATTACTTTCCAAATTCATGATACAAAAAGGTTCACAAATTCTATTAAAAAGCCACTGAAATAG
Source organism: Pinus albicaulis (assembly GCA_034641835.2). NCBI lineage: Eukaryota > Viridiplantae > Streptophyta > Pinopsida > Pinales > Pinaceae > Pinus > Pinus albicaulis. Next base: position 1,561,514,719 of record CM076570.1, on the reverse strand, counting down.
TCATCAAAAGCATACCTAGTATAACAGCTCTGTAATATAACAGTAAGAATGTGCGATTAACTCTTGAAAGGATAAATAACTTGATACAGAGTCAACATACAATTCTATCTGTAGAAACTTCAATGATTCAAACTCGAACAGAGCATATCATATGAACTTGTAAAGCATATCAAATGATCAAATAACAAGAATACACAAACCACACAGAAGTGAAGCTGTAATGGTACAGAAGCAAGTGTCCTTCGGGGCCGGGCCCTTAGCCTCCAAGGATACACCGCTTTAAGCTAATGCAGACGCAAAGATGGAATAATCACCAAGCCTTTATTAATGCATCGATCAAAAATACATCAAACCAGTCTTCAACAAAACTTAATAACCAAAGCTGATGTCTTACAGAGGATTACATAAAACGTATCCTATCTCTCTCTTGTCTCCCTCCCTATCAAGCTAACAGTGCTGTCTTTATATAAAAACGATGGCGGAGATGTCCAAGCGACTAGATAAATAAAGCAGCGATCCCTCAGGATCTTCGATCCTGAGGGATTCGCCAAACTGTTAACTCTTCATCCTATCTTTGCTGTTGCGCTGAGCTGGTGTCCTCTCCTTCTTTCCCGAGCCGATTTACTTTGATCTGTTTCCCTATGTTTGCGTTCGGTTCTCGTCCAGAGAGACAGCAGTTATCTCCACTTTGTCCTTTCCTTTGGAGCGGCAACTCTTCGTTTTCTCCTTTTCCTGTATAGAAAATAACCATTATTAGTGGCTAAGTTATACACATCGATTCTCACATGTTTTGTTATAGTTCCTTATTACTTTCCAAATTAATGATACAAAAGGTTCACAAATTCTATTAAAAAGTCATTAAAGTAATCATCAAAATCATATCTTTTTAGTACTCCACACACCCCCCTGCTTACCTTGTTTCATGTCCTCATGAAAACATTGTAGTTGACATGTAATGCAGTGAGAGAGTATGCTGGAGAAGGAGTCTCATGCGGAGGCCTACAACCATGTTGAGTGATTAAATAATCGAAGAACTGACCTGCTTGCCCCTTAGGCATATCATACAGGGCCTGGTATCCAGGTGCAGGATGCCAGATAATTGGAGCACGAAATCTATACCCTAACCAAGATGACTCTGCTTTCAGAATGCTCTGGCCATAGAGATTCAAACGGTCAGCAGCTAACTCAAAGTTCTCATATTTAAATGGTTCTCTGAGCTGGATGTGTGGATCAGAGATTCGATATCGAAATTTGGCTGCATTAATGGCCAAGTCTTTGATAGAAAGGAAATACTCTAAACTCTCTTGAATGAGTGCCTCATGCATAGGCCCTAATGTTACAATGACACCCGGAGTCCTTATGTGGTTTATATGAGCTTTCCATAACTGTACTGGGTTTCTAGGCTCAGCCCTAACTCGTAAATCTAGACCATTTTCTTGACTCTGGAAGGTGTCATAGGCTTTGAGCCACTTAATCTGATTAACCCCGAATGAAATGAATGCTTGGAATTGGATATCGCCAATGGAGGGACCAGGGTTCAATTCAGTCTCCTGACTTAGCACAAGGTCGTGCAAATACAGTTCACACAACAATCTCTGGACTTTCACTCCATAATGTTTACAACAATCTATAAAATCATTGACATTGTTGATTTGTATAGGGGTGCCTGCCTTAACAGCTTTTATTTGTAAATGGAAATACCGTTCTAATAAAAACAGAGCATAGTTTTTAGCAGGGGCCCTACATGCTAAAACATTATTGTATAAAGAACACAGGTCATTCATCTGTTTGATAGCAGTATCTAGTCTACAAGTTACCTGTGTGACTTCCTCTTGTTCCTTCATCCATCCTTCAAAGGCCTGGCTTTTAGCTTGACTGGCGTCCCTTAGTTGCTGCTGCAACTCTTCATATTTTTCTCGGGGAACCGTTTGCTCTTTAAGTTTCTCAGCTTCTTGTTGTGCTTGCTTCATCATCTTGTGCAAGGATTTTGTTTTCGGATCTTTCTTCCATAGCTCAGTGGAGGCCGGGAGTTTTACCTGAACTTTCTTGTTATGCTGTTTGGAGTTCAGAACCCTTATTACCCCTGAGGGTGGTGCCTCTGTCTGAATTTGCTTATCATCCTTTTCTGTTTTAACACGAACATCCGTTTGTTCTCGATCCTCAGCATTATGTGGAATGGCAGCTGGATCCTCAGGGTTTTGGACAGCAGGCCGTTTGTTGGCCCTCTTTTTCCTCTTTACCTTCTGGTTCTTTTTCAGAATCCTAATTTGTTGTCTGAGCTGGGTTATCGTATTTAACAATTTAGTCCGTTCCTTCCGCAGCTTCTTAATTTCCATCGTTTCCTTTGAAGGAACAACAGTCTGTCGATGGTGGACTGGTTCATGACCAGTTGCTAAATTTTCCTCTTGGGGTTCTTCCTCTTGGGGTTCTTTCTCACTGCTTCGCTCTGGCTATTCAGGGGTATGCATCTCGACTGGTTCTGATTCTTGCTCCTGGGGCTCTTCCTCATGTGACATGGGAACAGATTGTTCCCGTTCAGTATTTTCTTCCTCTTCATCATGAACAGGCATGTTCTCTTCCTGGGGTTGGTCGTGGGGGTTCTCTGAACTAGAAGGTTGACCATACTTACTCATATTGGCTAGGATGGCGGCCAAGTCATCATCTTCTAGTAGGTCTTGTAATGGGCTATCCTCCTGCTGTCCCATTTCTTCCTCCTGTTCAGTTTCTGCTTCTATTTCTGTTCCCGAAGGCTCGGCTGCTTCTTCTTCGGGTTTCTCATCTTCAATTATCACTGGTTGGCTGGTGCTTCCCTGAAGCTTTTCCAGCCTACCTCTTATCCGAGCCAAACGAGCTGATTTTCTAGGTTTATTTATACTTCCTCTCATCTGAGCTAACCGAGCTGATTTCCTGGGTTCCTCTGGTTGCTTGGGTGAATCAACGACATGCTTTCGCTTTGCCGGTTCTTGGTGTGTCTCTGGTTGTTGTGATGTACTAGCAACATCTTCTCTGCGTTTTGCCGGTTGTTCTGGTGGGTTTATAGAATGTCTACGTTTCGGGGAAGGTTCTGTCGATCCCCCTTCAATCATTGCAATGAGCTCTTCCCAGCTGCTCTGCTGCTGGGTAAGACTATAGCTAACAACAAGTCGAATCAACCCGTGGTGACTAACAATTGCCTCTACGTGCTGTGCCCTTTTCATACTTTGTGCAGCATCATGCAATAACGAGTTTAGGAGTGCCGGTAAATTCACAAAGCATTTCCGTTTTAGAACAGCTAAAAGTTTAAGGTGTCGTGGTCTTACCACGTCTTTTCTTCCTTCGTAGGTAATGTAGCTCTGTACTATTCTTGCTAGCTCCGTCCAGGGTTCTCCGAGGGTTGCTGGCAGAATACCCTTCCCTTTGATTGTCAAATTCTGGCCTTCGTCCTGGAACAGTTCCATGACCTTCTGTAATCGTTCCTTTTTGAATGTCCATACCGGTCCGGTAGCTGGTAGTCCTGAGACTTCTGCAATTATGGCATCAGTGACTGCTATCCGTTTCCCTCCTACTGTGGAGTGGTCATCTTGTAAATTCTGCAAGAAATCCATTGCTACTGTCTCATTAGCCTCCTGTAAGCGATTGAAATAGTTCAACCATCCTGCCCTTTCCAGGATTTCTCGGGCAGCAGCAGAGATCGTTAGCTGTTGAGGCTCACTTCGAATTGCCTTTCCCCCCATGTTTTCACTGCGATTTCTAAATGGAACAACAAAAACGTTTTCGGTTTGAAACACAGAGAGCAAGGTTTCGCGAAAGAAAACACAGAGTATGCAATAGTGCAGCAAAAACAACTTGTGTGAAAATAAAAATAAAAATATGCCATGCCGTGAAACCATGCAAAACCGTCGTAAACTAATTGTTTCGAATGATGAATTGACACGTAATACAGGGAATGATGAGGTTAACCTCCCCCCCCGCAGTGTGATAGGCTGTCCCAGCCGGCAAATAAAGGAGCGGCACCCAGTCTGTAATCAAGTCAGAAAGGAACAGCATGTGGATTTATGCCATGTTGAGAAAAGGACAACCGATTACCGAAATCGAGGCAGAGAATGGATCGCGTGTTATATAAGAGGCTGCTGTGTTATGATTTGAGGCTGATGGATAGGGCATGTATCGTACTTGCCAATCTTAAGCGGTCATGGTCACCTCCGTTGCCATGATTGGTAATGATTAATATTCATGCGATGTATAAATCGGGAAATGACATATGATTAGTGCCTAGGATATAAGAAACAAAAGAGTGTTAATATCTTACCCATTGGTGTAAGCAAGGTGACTTCAATACCATCAACATTACTCTACTGCCAACAGGTGTCCATAACCTTGGCAAAGTTGTTTTTCACCCTCGGAACCATGATCCTCTGTGTATACTTAGGAATGTTGTTATATCAAAATGTAGACCATTATGCTGGCTTGGTGACCAGTTAACCATAATGCCATTCACGAGGAAAGAGCGAAACATGGGCAGGTCGGCTCGTGATGAGACCTCCTGTTCCAAGGTTTGTTTATTTAATATACCTTTTGGACCATATCCCTGGTGTGGTGGCCAGAATGGGAATGCCACTTCACTTCCATCCTCATGATCATGGTAGGCTGGCTCTTAATGAGACCCCCTATCCTGCATATGACACTTGACATACTTTTTCTTTTTCATAGAATTCTTTTCCTTATTTATACACAAAGGGTGGTTCAGCACTCCTTAAGAGTAGCAATGGTGGAAGAAGTCTTATTATCTCAATAGGAAGATATAAACTCTTTGTTCTTATTCCCAAGTATTAATAACAAGTTTAAGGGAATCAGCATGATAAAGATAACCAATCAGGGCAAAATTAGTAAAACCATGTCAACAAAAGGTAAGAAATAAGTATGTCCTTCCATTTGTCCTTTTATTAATGCAGAGCCTTATGGATATAGCGATTTTATGGTTTGCAGATTTCGGTATGTTGTGTTTTTATATTTCATCGCACAAATACATAGCTGAAGCTTGAAGACTAGAAAGAAGACGGGCAAAAAGCATCCTCAATTTAAATCAGCAAAAGAGGTCAAAAGTATGCTAATGATGTTCCGTTTGGAAAAGAAACAACGATGGATAATAGAAAAAGGAAAAAAATGCAAATGCCGTTCCTTTGGGAAAAGGAACGGCAATCATACTATAAAATACTCAACATGCCATTCCGTTGAAAAAGACACAACAGCAATAAAAGAACGTTGTTTCTTTGAAGGAAAAGGAACAGTAATAACCAAAAGGAACAGCGAAAATGTAACAATATCGTTTCTTTGAAAAAGGAACAGCAGAGATCCGAATGCTGTTCCTTTAGAAAAGGAACAGCAAAACAAGCAAGACCAAAAAAACACGCATATGCTATTAGAAGAGCAAACATCAAGCTGTATGGAACAACAAAAATGACAAGAAAATATTCAAATCAAACTTATGTACAAGAATCACACAAAAACAAGAACTTATGTACAAATTGTAGAAGAGAATAGACCCTTAATGAATTACAGGTGAGGAAGATTTCTCTTCCTCTCCTAAGATCTCCAGATCAGTATCTCGGCGTAGCTGCTGGCAGAAGGATTCCCGAGTGAGTGGTTTACGGTAGAGACGGACTCGGTGGCCATTTACTTTGAATGCATATCCAGAACCATCAATGGTGATTAGAGTAAGTGTTCCATTGTCATGTACCTTCTGGATTTCGTATGGTCCCAACCATCGAGTCTGAAGTTTTCCAGGGAAGTCCTGAAACCGGGAATCGTATAACAAAGCCCAGTCTCCCTCGTGGAAGACTTTGTTCTTAATGAGCGCATCATGCCATTTGGCTCGCTGCTGTTGAACTAATGCTATATTTTGCAATGCAGAGAGCCTGACTTCGTCTAATTCATTGATCTGCTGCAGTCGATTGAGTTGTGCCTCGGTTAGATCTAGGCCGACTTCTTGTGTTGTCCTTAGTGTTTGGATTTCGAATTCTATGGGAAAAATGGGTTGTTTTCCAAACACTAGTTGATAAGGTGAGTAACCGGTGGTGCTCCTCCATGTGGTTCTATATGCCCAGAGTGCTTCAGGCAGTCGGGTGGCCCAATCACGCCTATGTGTGGCAATGGTTTTTGTTAGGATTGATTCTATTATCTTATTGCTACTTTCTACCTGCCCATTTGCCTGTGGGTGATATGGAGTAGTGATTTTATGCTGGACATGATAATTGTTAAGTGTTGCAGCTAATTTATGCCCAACAAATTGTGGTCCTCCATCTATAATTATTTCTCTGGGAAGGCCATAACGAACAAATAGATGGAACAGGAATTGTATAACAGAATCCTCTGTGGCTCTTGGCAATGCTTCTGCCTCAACCCATTTGGTGACATATTCTGTTGCCACCAAAATATATGTTTTCTGATTTGATGAAGGGTTGATGGGTCCAACGAAATCCAGAGCCCACCGCTCGAATGGTTCGATGACTAACTGTGGTTTCAGAGGCATCTCATCAGCTTGACCAGGTTGTCCTGCTCGCTGGCAACTGTCACAGGCTTGGACAAACTTCTTTGCATCTTTGAAGATCGTAGGCCAGTAATATCCTATCTGCAATACTTTATGTCCAGTCCTACGCTCAGCGAAGTGCCCCCCACACGGTCCATCGTGACAGGCTTTTAGGATATCAAAAATTTCATCCTCTCTAACACATCGCCTGATATGCATGTATGCTCCTGTGTGAAACAAATAACCTCCAATCCACGAAAATCGAGAACTTTTCTGAATAATCTGCTTACGCTCATTAGGAGTTAAATGTTTTGGTAATTTACCTACTGCAAGGTAGTTGGCAACATCAGCATACCAGGGCGTTTGAACAGCAACAGCAAACAAGTGCTCATCTGGAAATTGATCTTCCACTGCTGCTGCATCACTTGATTTTGGTATTCTTGAAAGAAAATTGGCTACAGGGTTTTCTTTGCCAGGGCGGTCCTTGATAGTGATGTCGAATTCCTGCAATAAGATTAACCATCGAGTTACTCTGGCATTTGTGACAGGCTTATTTGCTAAATATTTTATAGCAGAATGGTCTGTATACAAGATAACAGGGTAGCCTGTGATATAATGTCTAAATTTATTGACAGCATGTATTACAGCTAAGAATTCTTTTTCAGTAAAAGTGTAATTCAATTCAGCAGGGGATAAATTTTTGCTGATATAATAGATAGCATATGGTTTTTTATCCTCTTCCTGCCCAAGGACTGCGCCAATGGCTGTATCTGAGGCATCAGATGATATCTGGAATGGTAGATCCCAGTTTGGTCCTCGAAGGACTGGGGCTGTGGATACAAGCTTCTTTAGATCCTCGAAAGCATGATCACATTTGTCTGTCCAAAGAAAATCAACGTTCCCATTCAGTGCATATAAAGGAGTAGCAATGTGTGAATAGTGCTCTATAAATCGTCTATAATAACCTGAAAATCCAAGAAAAATGCGTACCTCTGTTTGAGTAGTAGGAGTGGGAATAAGCAAAAGTATTTGGATTTTGGCCGGGTCTACCTGAATGCCGGCTGCTGAGACATAGTGTCCTAGGATAAGTCCTTCAGTCATCATCAAGAAACATTTTTCGTTGCTTAAGCAAAGCCTAGTAACAATGCAGCGTTGTAGGACTTTCTCTAGGGTGTCTAGAGTTGGATCAAAGTCATCTCCATATGGTGTAAAGTCATCCATGTAAACTTCAAGTCCATCATTGATTAAATCTGCAAAAATACTAAGGATAGCCCTCTGAAATGTGGCAGGAGCATTACATAAGCCAAAAGGTAAGACTCGATAGGCAAATGTTCCCCAAGGGCAAGTAAAGGTAGTTTTATCCTGGTCTTCAGGGGCAATCTGAATCTGATTATATCCACTGAAGCCATCTAGGAAAGAAAAGAACTTCTTCCCTGCTAAAGTGTCCAGTACTTGATCTATGAAAGGAAGGGGAAAATGATCTTTTTGTGTTGCTTTGTTAAGTTCCCTATAATCCACACAAATTCTCCATTTCCCATTCTTTTTTGGTACCACCACAAGTGGAGAGACCCATTTGCTATCAGAAATAGGGTAGATAAAATTCACATCTAAAAGCTTCTGAAGTTCAGTTTTTACAACGTCTTTTAGATGGGGATTAAGTCTCCTTTGCGGCTGACGCACAGGTCTGGCATCCTTTTCTATGTAAATGTGGTGTGTACATAACTGGGGATCGATTCCTTTCATATCAGGGTAGTCCCATGCAAATGCTTCTTGGTATTTTGTTAACAGATTGATGAGCTTTGTTTCTTGTTCGGGTGTGAGATTAGCATTGATGTTTAAAGTTTTCCCTGGTGCAATTTCCACAGTTTTACTATTTGCAACAGAAGTAACAGGTATTATTTGATCATGAATATCTTTCAGGGGATCTTCTTCTAATTCATTATCAAATGCTGCTTTTATCATGTGACACTGTGTGTGAGGTTCAGTTTGAGTAATGAAATTATTAATGGCATCGTCTTCTGTTTGATCTTTGAAATCGAGTGCCTCTTGTATAGTTAATGGAGATCTGATGTTATCGGTAAGGTATGATACAGGGTGTTTATTAGTTTTAATCATTGTGATACTTGGCTGTGATGGAGGATATAAAACTAAATTTTTGCTACTCGGTCCTCTGGTTATGGTCATATTTCCCTGCCGACAGCCAATGTAGGCATCGGCAGTAGCGAGCCAAGGTCTACCTAAAATTAGCGGGTGTCCATCAAGTCGGGTTTTTGGATTAATTATCAGGAAATCGGTTGGGTACTCCCAGGATTCTACAGAGACCATGACATCATGTAGAGTACCCTCTGGTCTAACCACAGATCGATCAGCCAATTCCAACAGAGTGGAGGTGGGTTCTACAGATGTAATGCCGAGCTTTTGGCAAGTTGTGGTCGTTAAAATATTAATTGCGGCCCCTAGATCAACTAAGGCATTAGACGGGGTAGGGTCGACCATAAATTTGAACGGTTATAGTGGGTTCCCGGGGTCTTCATATTTAAGGGGTGTTTCTTTTCCAGACAATAGATCAGATAAAGTACCGACTACTTGGACTCTTGGATTATTTGTTACGCTCCTCCTTGGTTTCTTTATGCACAATTCTTTTATAGTTTTTGCGTATATGGGAATGTCTTGAATGGCTTGGAGGAATGGAATTTTTATGTACAGATTTTGTAATTCTCCCAGAATGTCAAAGTCAGGGTATTGTATGGATCGTGGTATGGCTAATCGTTCTGGGAACGGAGGAGAGGATGTGGTTGCTTGATTATGAGTTTGTTGCTTATTTACATCCTCTTGTTGTGGCTGATGTTCTCTGGGTAACTGATCTTCAATATGAACTGTTTTATCTCCCTCAGTTTCAATTATACGCCCAGATCTTAACTGAAGGTCATTGCACTCCCTTAAGTCAGGTCCTGCTTCTGGTGATTCTATGATTTGAATGGATTGGACCTGCCTGTTGTTTGGATTGGGATCGGGTTGGGCTGGGAGTTGCGGCCTCAAGTTAGACTGGGGATTTTGTTGTAAAGCTGGCAAAGTAGGTTGAGGGAGTGGAATAGTTCCAGCTGGGTGGTACATCGGTCTTTGCCAGCTTGTCTGCCGGGGTGAACTTTGTGAAGTAGAGGGAGTCCATTGTGAAGGATACGGGCCATTTTGCCAATATGGTGGAGTGTAAGGGAAATTCGGCCAACCAGTTTGGCTTGTTTGATTCAGCCATGGATTTGAAGAAGGAAATGATTGTGGTGACCAGTTTGTAAATGGGGTTTGAGATTGATTTTGCCACATACCATATTGTTGGGCATTATACTGTGGGTTTTGAAAGAAAGAGGTTGGGTCCGGAAACATACCAGGTTGTCTTGGCTGCCACGGGCGGCGCTGGTTGATTGAATTCACCGATTCTGGTTCTTCTTCTGCTTCCTTATATACCGCTTTCAATCCAGGAAGTGAGGGGCAGCTCTCCGTAAGGTGATCTTTTGTACAGATGGCGCATGTTTGGACTTTATCTAATGGACACTCCTTGTGGCTATGTTTCTTTTTGCATCGGGGGCAGAAGATTGCCATATTCTTTTCTGCCTCCAGCTGCTTCTGTTTAGCCTGCACCATATCAAGCTGTGTAGTTAGTGTCCCCATAATATCAGTTTTAAAATTTTCTAATAAATTTCCAATTTCTGCGCGTGTTACTCCTTCTGCTGAAACTTTGTTATCTCTTGCAAACCGATCATATTCTGTCGGTTTTATTCTTGTACTGCCTCTCGAACTCCTGACACACAAATCAATAATGTCAGAAAAACTCTCTTGATAAATATCCCCTTTGCTCATAATGTTTAATGTTTCAATCCATTGTTCTTTCATGCCCCTCATTAATGCGGTTTTTAACACATTATCAGGTAAAGGTAGCGATGCATAAGGAGATCTTTGTAAATTATACTGAAAGCGTTCCACATACTCTTCTAGTGTTTCGTTTGGTCTGGCTGACATTTGAAATATCTCGTCTTTTAATTCTCTAGACCTACAATAATCCTGGTATTTCTTTAAGAAGGATTCTTTCATTTGATCCCAATTGTTGATAACCCCGCCACCTAGCCCCATAAACCATCTCAAAGCAGCCCCTTTCAATGTAGAGGGGAATAATTTCAGTTTTTGGGGATCGGTGGTGTAATCGTACCCTCTACATAACACATCGAATTCGAATAGGAATGCATCCGGATCTTCCGATGTGAGTCCGTGGAATGTAGGGATATGCTGAAGAGGGATAGCTTTCATGGGTGCATTTGCTGCAGAATCCGCTATAGGATATTGTAATGTAGAGGTTTGAGTGTTCGGCTGGTTTTGAGCGTTTGGTTGGTTCTGAGCCATGGAATCGAATATATGCCAATAACCTTCTAGGATATCTAGGAGGGTATTCCTAGGTTGGGTGGGAACGGTTTTGACAGGGATCTTTTTAATAGCGCTTCCTTTATCTGGAATAATGGGAATACCAGGTGTCTGAGGAGATTGAATTCCTTCAACAATGATTTTCGCTGCACTCCCCTTATCTGGGCTATCTAATGGCTGATTTGTTTCAATAGGGGATTTTGGTTCCTTCGTTTCCCCTGTTTCTCCTTCTCCCTCACAAAAGTTACTAGAGTTCCCTTCCTGCAATAATTCTGGAGTGGAATTTTCAACTTCTTGAAAGTCCTGCTCCTCAGTTTGACTATGCACCTCAGTACAGGCTACAGATGGTGATCCTGTGGCCTGAAGGGAACTAGTAGGTGGTTTGGAAGTGTTTTTCTTGAAACCTACTGATGGCTGAGACTCTGTTTTCTTATAAATTTCGTCTATGAAGGTCGTTCGGCCAAGGGTCACCGGCCCCTTAGCTTTTTCAGGTCTGGATGGGGGTTTTATATTCTTTTCTAGTTTTCTCTGCTTAGTCATGCACTCGAAAAATAAACTATCAACTTCTAAGCAAAAACAAATCTGTTAGGAAAGCGGATGATGAGCAGGTCTTTTACATGCTCTGCACGTAGGTTCTTACCTTCCGTTTTTAGGATCCAACTCCTCCCTAGCAGGCTTGTACACCACTCTGAAAAAAACAAATGGCTTCACTCTTTCCCCGGCAACGGCGCCAAAATGTAGAGCTATAAAAAGGGTCTCTTTCACCTCTAATTATCTCACATTAATATGTCAACCCGAGAGCGTTTTGTCATTACAAAGAGTGACTCAATCCGAGGCTCATTTGTCAGAGTAATGCTAGTAGTACAGTGCTTAAGAAATACAAGAGTAAACGGATGCTTAACTGAAATCAAATTACTTTAAAGAAATAAATTACACACTCAGAAAACTTGATAACTTATCAGTCAAGGGTTTGGCAATGATAAACCATCCCTTCAGAAACTGATGAAAAAGGAATTAGAGCATAGATCACAAGCCTGGGAGCTAGACAGTAACTGCTACTGCTCACTACAGCTTTAGATCATCTCTCACAACAAACCAACAACTGCAAGTAAATGAAACAGCAAAGCGAATAAAGGATTGAACCACAATTCTAAAATGGAACAGCAACTCTAAAATGGAACAGCAATTGAATAACTAAGTCCCGCGGGTTATAACCAAACTCAATCTATACACTCTTTGCAATCAAAGAACATTCTGTCACTCTAAAGGCGATTGACACAGATCACACTAATGGAACAGCAATAACAACGAATGAATTATAGAACAGCAATAACAACGAATGAATTATAGAACAGCAATAACAACGAATGAATTATAGAACAGCAATGATAAATTAGGAACACACACCACACGAACGTTTTAGTATAACATCTCTGTAATATAACAGTAAGAATGTGCGATTAACTCTTGAAAGGATAAATAACTTGATACAGAGTCAACATACAGTTCTATCTGTCGAACTTTAATGATTCAAACTTGAACAGAGCATATCCTATGAACTTGTAAAGCATATCAATTGATCAAATAACAAGAATAAACAAACCACACAGAAGTGAAGCTGTAATGGTACAGAAGCAAGTGTCCTTCGGGGCCGGGCCCTTAGCCTCCAAGGATACACCACTTTAAGCTAATGCAGACGCGAAGATGGAATAATCACCAAGCCTTTATTAATGCATCGATCAAAAATACATCAAACCAGTCTTCAACAAAACTTAATAACCAAGTCTGATGTTTTACAGAAGATTACATAAAACGTATCCTATCTCACTATCATCTCCCCTTTTCAAGCTAAAGTCTTTGTCTTTATATAAAAACTTGGAGGGAGATGTCAAGCGACTAGCGGAGGAGACGCTGATCCTCGGGATCTTGATCTACGAGGGATTCATGTTAACTCTTCATCCTATCTTTGCTTTCGCGCTGAGCTGGTGTCTTCTCCCTCTTTCCCGAGCCGATTTGCTTCGATCTGTTTCCCTATGTTTGCGTTCGGTCTTCATCCAGAGAGACAGCAGTTACCTCCACTTTGTCTTTTCCTTTGGAGCGCCAACTCTTCGTTTTCTCCTTTTCCTGTATAGGAAATAACCATTATCAGTGGCTAAGTTATACACATCGATTCTCACATGTTTTGTTATAGTTCCCTATTACTTTCCAAATTCATGATACAAAAGGTTCACAAATTCTATTAAAAAGTTATTGAAGTAATCATCAAAATCATACCTTTTTAGTACTCCACATGCATTACACAAGACAAAGGGTAGTATGTTGTAAACATATGTTCCCCAAGGGCATGTGAATTTATTCTTGTCTTGGTTGTCTAATGCTATTTTAATTTTATTATATCCACTAAATCCATATGAGAAGGAGAAAAAAAATTTCCCAGCTAGTGAATTTCAGACTTAATATATGAATGGTAGTGGAAAATGGTATTTAATTGTTTCTTTGTTTAATTCCCTATAGTATACATAGACCCTCCATTTTCCATTTTTATTTGGTACCACTACAAAAGGTGAAACCCATTGACTATCAAAGATAGGGTAGAAAAATCATACCTATAATAGTTTTTGCAATTCTTCTTTCACTATCTCTTTCAACATTGGGTTCATCCTTCGTTGAGGTTGCCTTATGGGTTTAAAATTATCATCTGTATAGATATGGTGAATGTGTGTGTCCAGATGAATGCCCTACATATCAGTGAAATCCCAAGAAAATGATTTTGAATATTTTCTCAACAATAAAATCAATTGTGCCTCCTGTGATGATATCAAATTATTTCCAATATTGAGATTTTTTCCCATGCTGATTTGAATTACTTTAATTTGAGAATTTGTAATTAAATTAACAATAAGAATAGCTTCAAATGGTGTTTGCAATGAATTAATAGTGCAATTTTCATGAAAACATTGGTTTAATTTTTGGCTCGTAGCTTTATATTGGATAGTTCTAAGCTGCTCAGAAATATTAGGTTTTGAAATGAAAAGATCCATTAATTCATGATTATCCTCTTCTCTAAAATAAAAGGATTGATTTATGCTTAATATACACTGAGTTTCTTATTTTTATTCATCAAGCCATGAAAATAAAGATGGATATTCAACTGGAGGATAGAGTGTTATTTTCCTCCTTTCATTTCCATGTGATATGATCATACTTATTGATGTACATCTAATGAGGGCATTAGATGTGGCTAACCATGGTCTGCCAAGAATTAAGGGATGGCCTCCTAATTTTGACTTTGGTTTTAGGCCTAGGAAGTCTATAGGATATTCCCATGAATCCAAAGAAACAATGAATCCAAAATTGTAGTGGTAGGTCGGATATTGGGAAAGTTTAAACACTTCATAGTTTTAGTTGTCATGACATTAATAGTAGCTCCTAAGCCAATTAAAGTTTTTGAGACTGAAAATTTGTTAATTGAAATTGTTACGATATTTATTCTAGTGTCAATATATTTCTAAACTGTTGTATTTTTTGACATTAGACTGCCTAATTTCCCAATGACATGAATTGTAGTTGGATCCCTCTTTATTTTAACAGTTTTCTTGATGAATAATTCCTTAATTGTTTTTGTATAGATATTAATATCTTTGATAGCACGAAATACAAGAATTTTAACTTAGGAATTTTTCAATTCATACAAAATATCAAATTCAAGAAGAGTAATTATAGATTTTTTCTCTACTAACCTTTCCAGAAAAGGAGGTGTTTGAGTTGTTAGTGTTCTATTTTCTTAATTTGATGTCCTTCATCATGTTTTTCAGGATTTCTCCCCTCTTCAACTTGTTCTTCTATAATCACATGAGAGTATTTTTGTAAAAAAATTCCAGACCTTAATTGGATGTTTTGAATGGGAAGGATGGAGTATGAAGTCCCTTCCTCAGTATTGTAAATTTGTATTTCCACTTTGTTTCTCATATTTTGCTACTGGTTGAGCTAGAAATTGAGTTGGTCTAGGTGGTAGTTGGTAAGATGGTAGCTTAAGATGCTAAGGTTGAGTTCGTGCAGATAATGATTGTTGTGGAAATGGGTTTGATTGAGGGGGTTGCTGGAATTGTTGATATGGGAATGGTTGTTGAGGATATGGTTTTTTATATGACTATTGAGGATAAGGTTGGTATTGTTATTGATATGGTTGTTGAGGATAACATTGTTGAGAAGGTTGGGTTCCATAAGCATATCCTTTCCAACTTTGTGGAGGTTTTTTTTGGATTTGTTGTGGTGGCTAAGAATACAATGGCATAGGAGCATTCCATGAGGATTGAGCAGGATATTGATAATTCCGAGGAATTTGTTGAGTAAATTGTTGAGGTAAATTTTGAGGCATACCTGTAAACCTTGGTTTCCAATGTCTTCTAGGTTCCAAATAGTAGAGAGTGTCGATCCCTTGTCCCTCTTCTATTGAGTTTACTTGCAATTCCTTGAGCTTTGGACAATTATCAGTTGAATTGTTTTCTGTACAAAGTCCACAAACCTAAATACTATCTAAAGGAAATTCCTTTAGTGGATGCTTCTTTCTACATTTAAGAAAAAAGATTGATAGTACCTTATCTTTTTCCTCTTGATTTTTCTTGGCATTTAGTACATTGTCTTGTGTCCCTAATGTGCTTAAGGTATCAATTTTAAAATTTTCAAATAAATACCCTAATTCCTATTGTTATGATTCCTGTTGCAGATTTCAAACTTTCGAATTTGCATCTCTTTTTCCACTTTTAGCTCTTCCTCTTGAATAATTTTGAAATGATTTTGCAATCTCCTCAAATAGTAATTATGATGTGTTAGAAAAATTATATATGGCAGAGCAATGGAACATATGAAATATGCGGAAACACAAACACAGAAAACAAATAAAACAAGAGAGACACAGATATACGTGGTTCACTCAATTTGGGCTACGTCCACCCCGAATAGGAAATCATTCCTTTATATTATCTAGAAAGATGAAGAGACAAAATCTACAGTAGATCAAATGTAATATAATCTAATCTCTCTAATAGTCCCCCTTTCTATTTGTAATATTATTAAATTAGCATATAGCTAATTGGAATATTAAATTTTGATTTTTTTTCTTAGATAGAGGAATAAGATGGGTAGGGAGGCCCATAAATCTCTTTAGTAGAAATAAAATACCTCTTAATGTGAAAATGGATCATATTAATAGCTGGATAAAGTACCTTCATGTGTGAAAAAGGGTTAATGCATGTGGGCAAGGTCAAGTTTGACCAAGTCAAAAAAGCTTGGATGGAGGGAGTGGATCATTAATAGAGATAATCCAGTGGGAATATGGATCAATTTAGATAGTTATAATAAAGCCGCCTTGAGTATGGAAGAAGACATTACATGGAGATCAATTCAAGGTTGACCAAATCAAACAACGTTGTTATGGAGGAGTGGCGTTGATGATGGGACAATGCAGTTTTGGAGGGAGATTAACTACATGAAGGTGGAAACCCTAATGAGTAGGACCCAAGGTGAGAAGGCTCACATTGTTTATGAGGAAGAGGATGGAAGCCATATGGGGTTATCTTATGATCATGATTTTCTGAATATATGGTATGTTTAGACATATAATTTTCTCTTGTTATTTAGCTGAGATTTTATGTTGTTTAGCATAGGGTGTTCCTGATCAGGAATCCCACCTCTTCCATAATAGCGCTGTTTGATTTGGTCAACCCTAATCCATACACTTCATTAGGCTTTGATATAGGCTTTTAGATTATTATTTTGATATTTTTATGTTTAGACTTTGCATCCTTTAGCTATTTAGCAGGGTTTTGCTGTGCTGTTTAGCACAAGGGTGTTCCTGATCGGGAATCCCTACCTCATCCTCAAGGAAGGAGAGGCTCATTGGAATGAATTTCCTCATTCTTTCATTCTGGAAAAGCTACCTCCTTCAGCTACAATGCAGTTTCTGTTTAGAGCTGGGTTGTGTTGCAGGGTGCAACAGAGGAGGATCACATAGAGCTAATTCTGGGCTTGTTTTTCAGTGGAGAGGTAGCCTATCCATTTGAGGATTAGCAAGGAGGGCCCCTGGGCATATTTATATATTTTTGGCATTATGCCAACCATATACCATCCCTCACAATGCAGTTTCAATCCATATCTGCATTATTTTTAGTGGCAGTTGCTGAGAGGGTTCATTGAGCTCATCAAGAGGGTCTATTTCTGAATAGAGGGATCAACCTTCTATTGAGAAATACCATTGGAGGAGGACATTATCATTTTAGATATATCACAACCTCATTATATTCATTTCTAGGTGACAGTGACATATCACCCTAGGGTTATTTGTCACATTTTATATCTCTTTTGGTATTTCTAGCGATCTTTCCTAGGTTAGCTAGAAATCTTGTATTGGAGCCCATATCTCCATTTTTGGGCATTTATTTTGTATGTATCAGCCATATTCCATCAATGTATGTTTACAACAGTAGCTACACTGATATAGACAACGTTTTCACCTCTTTCTGAAATTATATACAGTAGCAGCAACTCATGTGCTTATTTATCCTTGTGCATAAAAATTAATATCTATAACAAATCCATACACTATATAGGATCCTCTAATAATCCCCTTTCGAGTTTTCAGAAAAACACCATGTAAAAGTTGTAGATATAAGATCTAAGACTACAAATCTACTGAAATGTTCAGATCTAGAAAGTGGATCTGATCTGATATGAACAAGAAAATGATCCCCTCCAAGAGATATCCAAAGTGAAGGTAAGATCCCCAACACTTGAAAACCAACTCTCCAAATGGTGTTCCAAAACACCCTGCAACTGCACCTATAGGAATAACATAGATATGGAAGTAAAACTACATTTTAGGATCAAAATGTGGTTCACCACATGCCAAGATCTGAAAATGAAGCCCAAGTCATCCAATACTCTCCTCTCATTGAAGTAGAAGTCTCCTCCACTAAAAGGAGAACTCAAATGGCCTAGATTTGAAAGATCTAGCCTCCTCTTGTTGCAGCTTGCAAATACAACTAAACCCTTAATATGATATGTGTTGTATTTGGAAGAAGCTTGGCCTTCAGCCAGATAGTGGACAATACAATGCAAACTTTCCCAAGAGCTACTCAATGGGAATAGGTTGGATTCCCGACCAAGAAAACCCAATGCTAAAAAGCATTCAACCTCAGATAAATAGCAAGAGACATATATATGTCTAAACAAACAATATATTCAGAAATACAATAATCAACAAAGGCATACTTTTACACATGGGAGGAATAACTAGAGGACATATTGTTGAGAGAGAATCTTGTTCTTTGGAGGAACCTATCATATGAAGATGCTAAAAGAGGAAGAGGAGGGGCTCTTTAGTTCTATCCTTGTATTTTCTTGAGGACAAGCAACATTTGGGAGGGGAGGACCGTAATATTCCTAAATTAGCATACAATTAATTGGAATATTAAATTTTGATTTTGTTCTTAGATAGAGGAATAAGATGGGTAGGGAGCCCATAAATCTCTTTAGTAGAAATAAAATCCCTCTTAATGTGAAAAGGGATAATATTCATAGCTGGATAAAGTACCTTCATGTGTGAGCAAGGCCTAATTCATGTGGGCAAGATCAAGTTTGACCAAGTCAACAAAGCTTGGATGGAGGGAGTGGATCATTAATAGAGATAACCTAGTGGGAATATGGATCAGTTTAGATAGTTAGAATAAAGAGACCTTGATTATGGAAGAAGAAATTGCATGGAGATCAAATCAAGGTTGACCAAATCAAACAAATTTTTTAGGGAGGAGTGGCATTGATGATGGGACAACGCAGTTTTTGAGGGAGATTAACTGCATGAAGGTGGACACCCTAATGAGTGGGACCCAAGGTGAGAAGGCTCACATTGTTTATAAGGAAGAGGATGGTAGCCATATGGAATTAGCTTATGATTATTATTTTCTGAATACATGGTTTGTTTAGACATATAACTTTGTTTTGTTGTTTAGCTGAGATTGTATGATGTCTAGCATAGGGTGTTCCTGATCGGGAATCCCACCTCTTCCATTGAGGAGCTCTTGGATGAGTCTTACACCATATTTTCCACTATATGGCTTAAGGCCAAGCTTCATCTTTCTTTGAAAACACAGATCCTATTGAGGGTTTGGTTGTTTCAGTAAGCTACAACAAGTGGAGACTAGATCTCTAGATCTAGTCCATTTCAGTACTCATTTTCAATGGAGGAGGTTTCTACTCCTTTGGGAGGATAGTATTGAAGGAATTGAGCCTCATTTCTAGATCTTGACATCAGGACAACTACATTTTGATCCCTACAGTGCAGAATAGATCCAAATCTACGTAATTTCTAAAGGAGTAGTTTCAGGGTGGTTCAACACACCATTTGGAGAGTTGATTTTCTAAGTGTTGGGGATCTGCCCTTCACTTTGGAGATCTATTGGAGGAGGCTATTCTATTGCATATATCAAATCAGCCACACTTTTGAGATCTATAATTTTCAGTAGATCTATAGTGTTAAAACTCATATCTACAATTTGTGCTTGGTGTTTTGTTGAAAACCCCAAGGGGGTTCTTTAGAGGAGCCTGTATAGTGCATGGATCTGATATAGATCTAAATTTTTATGAAAATAGAAGCACTAGATTTGATGTACAACCCACTACTGTTGCAAGAGTAATAAAATAATGTTTTCAGGGTATTCCATCTTATTTCATGGTTGCAGACCCTCTTTTTTGCATGATTTTTGGGTTATTATGGCTTGGGAGGATTGTTTAACTAAGCTACCATGATTTGTTTTAGATATCCTTTTGTATTTGGCTGCTATAATGTATAAATGAATGGATCCTTGGGCTGCATTTAACTATTATTGCATACATTTTGAAAAAATGTGTTTTTAGTGCATTGTATTGTTGATTTCCCCATTTGCGAATATCACCGTGGTATCAGAGCATAATCTTGGCTCAACATGTGAGTTTCAACCAATATGCTATAAGAAGAAGAAGAGAAGGATAAAGAGATAATAATCATGGAAGGAATGAGTTTCATCTCATCTCTTTTCAAATCTAATAAGGATCTCACCAAGGATTTCAAGCAAAGTAAAATGGAGAGAACAAGTGAAACCACATTATTGTTTCAAGATGAGGAAGGTCCATGTACTTCCTATTGTTGGGAAACATACTGAGAATGGGGGGGGGGGGGGTGAATCAGTATTTAGGGCTGAACAATTTTTCTTTTCTTTCTCTTAAAACCATATGTTACAGTACTGCATCCAACATGTATGTCCAGATATCTTATTATGTCTTTACTTAGAGCATTGCATCAAATAAGCATTAAGCATGAACAGAAATAACAGAACAAACCATCAAACATAAACAACACATATGAACACCAGGATTTAAGGTGGAAACCCAATTCGGGAGAAAACCACCGCTGCTGTAATCTCAGTCTTCAATATTTATTATAGAGAAAAATTCTTACAATATATGCTGGTGCAGACTTATACCAGCACGCAGGCACCCACCTGTAGAAGGTTACAACCTTCTCTCGTTTACCAGCCTCTCCTGGAAGGGAGCTACTACCCCTGCTCTCGTTTACCAACTACCACTGGAAGGGAGCTACAACCCCCTCTCTGAAGGCTTTGACCCTCAGCACCACTGCGGACCACGTTTCATCAATTTTCATACTGGATCCACCAGTTTCCATACGAAATACCTTGTTGGTCACCATATTTATTTATTTTCTGTATACTCACACCAGTTTTTCATGATTTCGTCCGTCATTCAAACCAGAGAATCATCATCATCAGATCATTATATTCATGGGTGCATCGTAGTTTCAGATTTATCAATTAATAACAGAGCTCAGCCATACATATATTCTTTGGAGAAATTTTATTCACAACCCTTACAATGCACACTCTGTTCTCTATTTTTCCTTCTCCTTATATAGTTTTGCCTTTATTAAAACCATGAGTCAAAACCACGAACCGCTAATGGTATTCCTCTGTCAATATTCCTTTTAGTTTATCCCACGGGGCTTTTTGATCTCTTTTTAATTTTTATTTATCAATTTTAAAGAAATTGACAAATAAATATATTTACAACTTTTTAATTCCCAAGCCTTATGTCTAAAGTTTAACCCTTCGGACTTTATAGAAATATCCAACGCTTCCAAATTAATCTTACGATAAACCTTTGACCCCAGGCCCACATACATAGTCAATAGCCAATCCAATATGCCCATCGTACCACAGTAAACTTCGCGCAAGTCCAGCGTCCGATCACCGTTAGATTAGCAAGCTTCCAGATCAACATCGTATATACATATCGCTCGACCTCCGATGCCGAACGTTAACGTGCGATGGTCCACCGTACCTGTGTTAATCTTCGCACATCTTCAACAAATGACGACTGTCCAATGACCCCTTCCCAGATCAACGACGCTCAACGATATCGCTGGGTGTCTTGGGTCGAACTATAATGCCTGATGGCGCATAGTGAAAAGCGGTTTTGTAAAATCGTATAGGGACGCGTGTCGCTCGTTCTATGGAATCGCTCCCCACCTCTTGAATACTGCTTGCCCGTTGAAAGCGGTGCGATGAAAACCATAAACCGCCTTCACTGTTCCTCCTTCGTGGTTCCGCCCTTCGCTCAAGGTTCCGTTCTGGGTTTGCATTATAACTTTGGTCTATCTTTGGCAAGATTTCCAATAATCAATGAACAAATGTAGTTCTCTTTCGACGGGAAAACATTAACTCGTGACAATTCAATGTCATTCTTCAATTCTGCTATGATATAACATATCAACCTTCCATTTTGGAGTTCTATCATGTCACAGTTCCGCTTCTACCTGTACATTCAAAAACATCATATCTCTGCCACCATTAAGTTCTTCAATGGATACACTGAATGCCTCGAGAGCCCCTCATATATTCAACCAAGTAGTTCCACGACTGAAAATATAAAACTAAGCCAGTTCTTCATTACAAGAAGGTCTCATCCTGGAATTCGAATCCTACCACCATGATTCCTCAACAGGGTTTCACTTTTAACTCCATACAGAGGTTCAGGGGATTCCACACAAGAATTACATCAGTCAATACACATATAATACACATATCCCTAACTCTGCAACAATGATTTCATTCCTCTCCGGGCACCGTAGGTATCCTCTGCCCATTATGAAATTGATCACACAGGTCATATATATTCCAGATTTACTCAACCATACTTAACACAATTCCACAGTTCTTCATTAACATATACAAATCTTGGCCAGATATTCAATTTGTCCTTCAATCTATTACCTTGTCTCTTCCTAGAAGCTCTCCCTTTTGTCATCTCCTTTGCAAACTGTATTAAACCCCTAATTCAACTCTACTGGTCTGTCTCTAATTCCTCTGTTTCATCTGCTGCCTCTACTACCTCTCTGTCTCTTTTGCCTTATGGATAGTTTAGGTGTTGCTCCTGTCTTTGCCAATTCCTTTGCCATCAATGACAACATTTCCAACAATCTCCCCCTTTGGCATTGATGGCAATACTCTTCCTCTGATGGCCTTATAAAAGCCCTTTGTTGCTTTTCCTCCCCCTTTGACATCAATGGCAAAGAGTTTGATCAAGATCCTTTGAACCGACAATGCCATGCTCCCCCTGAGATCATACTGCATCTTCAAACATAATATGACCAACAATTCATCCTTTTCATATGACCAATGCTCCCCCTGAGCCTGTGCATTCAAAGATGCTTAACAGCACCTCACAACCAATTTAATCTTCTGTATTTAAGTAGACCTGATCCTCTGCATGGCAGAGACTACTCCCAGTTTCTGTCTGAGATATTCGAACGCTTCCCTGGGTAGAGGTTTGGTAAATATATCAGCAACTTGTTCTTTGGAGGAAACATACTCCAATTTCACCTTTTGTTCAAGCACTTGTTCATGTAAGAAGTGATATTTTATGGGAATGTGCTTGGTCTTGGAATGCATAACAGGGTTCTTTGAGATATTGATAGCACTTGTATTATCACACTTAATGGCGATAGGAGGTGAACATTTGATTTGAAAGTATTGTAGGGTTTGCATCATCTAGAGAATTTGAGTGCAACATGATGTTGCAGCCGCATATTCTGCTTCTGCTGTAGATAATGCAATAAAGCTTTGCTTCTTGCTAAACCAAGATACTAACCGGGGCCCCATATAGAATGCACCACCACTAGTGCTTTTTCGATCATCAACACTTCCAGCCCAATCTGCATCGGTGTATGCATGAAGAGTAAGATCAGCATTCTTTGGATACCATAGTCCAAAGTCTTGAGTTCCTTGTAGATATTTGAATATTCTTTTCACAGCTTGAAGATGAGACTCCTTTGGATTAGCTTGGAATCTTCCAACAATCCCAACTGCATGCATGATGTCTGGTCTTGTTCCAGTGAAATAAAGTAGACTTCCTATCATAGATCTGTATTCTGGTTGATTCACCGTGGGGGAATCATCATTAGAACTGAGATTACATCCGGTTATCATTGGTGTACTTATAGGTTTTCAATCTTCCATGCCATACTTCTTTAAGATTTGCTTGAGGTATTTTGCTTGTGATCAGAATATGCCATCTATTGCTTGTTGCACTTGCAAGCCAAGAAAGAATGTTAGTTCCCCAAGTAAAGACATTTCAAATTCTTGCTGCATATCAGAAGCAAATTTCTGACTCATAGATTCTTAATTACTTCCAAAAATGATATCATCAACATATACAACCACAATCAACAGTTTGTCATTTTCAGTTTTTGTGTATAAGGTGCTATCAGTAGACCCTTTTGAAAATCCTTGTTGATGAAGATATTTGTCAAGACGATAGTACCATGCCCTTGGAGCTTGTTTGATACCATATAGAGCCTTTTTAAGTCTACAAACAAGTTTTTCATCATTTCCCAAAATGAATCCTTCTGGTTGTTCTATGTAAACTTCTTCTTCTAGATCACCATTGAGAAAAGCAGATTTAACATGCATTTGATAAACTTTGATTTGTTGGAATCTTGAAAAAGAAAGAAAAATTCTTATGGCTTCAAGTCTAGCTACAGGAGCAAAGGTTTCTTCAAATTCTATACCTTCTTGTTGAGCATACCCCTTGAAAACAAGTCTAGCTTTATTTCTTATAACATCCCCATTCTCATTTAACTTGTTTTTGAATATCCATTTAGTTCCAATGACATTTTTGTCTTAAGGTCTTGGTACTAATTCCCAAGTGTGATTCTTTTCAATTTGATCAAGCTCTTCATTCATGGCTTGAATCCAAAATTCATATTTGCTAGCTTGACTAACACTGTGAGGTTCAATAGTGGATAGAAATACCAGATTGCTAGAAGATTCCACAAGAGTCCTTCTTGTTTGTACACCTGATCCCTTTTCTCCCAAAATTTGAGATTCTGGATGATTCTTTTGAACATATATGGATGGAGCCTTTTCAGACAAATCATCTTCGGGTTCTTCACTAGGTTCACTGTTTGTATCATTACTATTTGATGTAGAAGGATATGTGTCATCATCATCATCATCTGTAGTTTGTTTTTCTTCTTTTGGAGCTGAAGGAGACTCATCAATAACAACATCAATACATTCAACAATCTTCCAAAGTCTTTTATTGTAACATTTATATGCCCTACTCCTAGAGGAGTAACCAAGAAATATTCCTTCATCTGCTCTGGGTTCAAACTTGCCAAGTTTTTCATCATTATTCTTGATAAAGAATTTTCTTCCAAAATTTTTAAAATGATTTATAGTGGGAGGATTACCATACCAGAGTTCATATGGATTTTTATCACTATTTACATGAACATGTGCCTTGTTGAGAATGTTTACTGCTGTATGTGCTGCTTCTCCCCAAAATGTGTCAGGTGTTTCAGAATCATCAAGCATAGCTCTAGCCATTTGTTGAACTGTTCTGTTCATTCTTTCTGCAACGCCATTATGTTGTGGAGTGCCAGCTTTAGAAAACTATCTTTTTATGCCATGTTGTTCACAAAATTCAAGGAATTCATTGGATGTATATTCTCCTCCTCGGTCAGATCTAAGACACTTGATTTTTAGATCTAATTCATTCTCAACTAGTGCTTTGAATATCTGAAATTTCTCAAATGCTTCATCTTTGTGTTTAAGCAGCCCAATCCAACACATTCTAGAGAAATCATCAATGAATAAGATATAGTATTCCTCACCACGTGGTGAAATTTTCCTCATAGGTCCACATATGTTAGTGTGAATGAGTTCAAGAGGCTTACTTGATGATCCTTCCTTGGCATTAAATTGTACTCTGGTTTTCTTACCGAATTGACAAGATTTGCATATGATATTTTCAGGTAGAGTAATATTGGGAAGATCACGAACAGCTTTAAGTCTGCTTGATTTTTTGATTTGAGAGAAGATCAGATGCCCCAACCTTCTATGCCATAGCCAATTTTCTGAATATTTACTCAAATAACATTGTTCTTTGCAATTCTTTAATACATACAGGTTGCTTGGAGTTCTTTTTCCTTTTATAAATTTTTTACCTGTATCAAGATCACATACCACAAATTCTTTTGAACTAAAGACAACTTCAGTTCCTTTATCACACATTTGACTTACACTTAATAGGTTATGCTTTAATCCATCCACATACATGAATTCATTAGCTTTCACCTTTTCTTTTAGAAAAACAGACCATTTTCCCTTAATGACTGCAGGAGTATCATTTCCAAATGTAACATTCTTTTATTTTTCTAGAGCACTATATGCAAGAAGTTTGGTTTTATCACCTGTCATGTGTCTTGAGAATCCACTATCAATGTACCATTGGTTTTCTTCATCTTCAGAAAACAACACTATGCCAAAATTTTCAACCTGTAATTCCTTCTTTTTCCATACTTTGGAACTCGAAGGAACATGTTCTTTTGGCTGAACTTTGCTCCTGCATTCAGATTCTTCATGGCCAAAGTTATTGCAATAAGCACATTCAACTTCACTTTGAAGAGGAGAAAAATTGTTATAGGTATTCTTCTTTGTTTCAATATCAATACTTTTCTTTCTTGCTTCTCTTGTCATGATAGTTTTATATGCTACACATTGAACAACTTTATGACCAAAATTGTGACATGAGAAACATTGTCCATTGAAGAAGAAATTTCTGCGATCATAAAATCTTCTACATGAATTTACCTGTTGATTGGTGTTTCTTTGAAAGACATTCCTGTTAGTGTTCTTTGAATTGAGATGATCATGTTTTATCTGTAAAGATTCTTTATTCCCTTGCTGAGTGGCAGCATGTTGTAAACCAGCTGTAACTGCTTTTAGATAATTTGGAGTTGAAGCGTGAGAAGATTCTCTAATATATCCAAGACCTGTCTTTATAAGAGGAGAACGTTGTACCTTGATAATATCATCTAATGTTTCAGATCCTTTAGCAAATCTAAGATTCAGATTCTTTACTTTCTCAAGTTCTTTTCTTAAACTTACTACTTCACCCTCTAATTTCTCATTGTGTTTCTCCTTTTCTTCAAGTTGATTTTTCAGAGTTTCTATGGTCTCTCTTCTAAGAAAATTTTGAGTGTATTGTTTTCATCAAGAAAATCACTGTCTTCTAGAGCATCCACAAAAGTATCCTTTTCCTCTCTAGATTATTTTTCAAATGCCATGAGAATTCTAATATCTTGTTCACATTCTTCCTCACTGTCAGATAACCCATCACTGTCTTGATGAGTATAGTAACTGTTTCTAGTGCTAAAACGATTCTTATTCCTTCTTGCTACTTCCTTCCCCTTTTTATGTGTTTCTTTATAAGGACACTTAGCAGCATAATGACCAACTCTTCCACAATCAAAACATTTGAAAGGAAGCTTACCTCTGAAATATCCTGTGCCAAGTTGAAGTTTCTTTATGAATTTTATCTCATCTTCTTCTGAGATATATCCCGATTCTTCTGTTTTTTGTACTTCCTTCCCTTTTGTAGAAGTTCTAAAGACTGCTTCTTTGACTTCTGATGGTCCTCCTCTTCTCATTTCATATGCAGTTAGTATGCCATGAAGTTTCACCACAGTAAGATTTTGAAGATCCTACTTTTCTTCAAGTGCAGAAAATTTTGACTCAAATCCTATCTTCATACTAGATCCACCTGTTTCCATACGACATACCTTGCCGGTCACCAGATTTATTTATTTTCTGTATACTCACACCAGTTCCTCATGATTTCGTCAGTCATTTACACCAGAGATTCATCATCATTAGATCATTCTATTCATGGGTGCATCGTAGTTTTAGATTTTTCAGTTAAGAACAAATCTTGCCCATACAGATATTCTTTGGAGAAATTCACAACCCTTACAATGCACACCCATTCTCCATTTTTTCTTCTCCTTATATATTTTTGCCTTTATTAAAACCATGAGTCAAAACCATGAACCACTAATGGTATTCCTTTGTCAGTATTCCTTTTAGTTTATCCGATGGGGCTTTTTTATCTCTTTTTAATTTTTATTTATCAATTTTAAAGAAATTGATAAATAAATATATTTACAACATTTGAATTCCCAAACCTTATGTCTAAAGTTTAACCCTTCGGACTTTATAGAAATATCCAACGCTTCCAAATAAATTAATCTTACGATAAACCTTTGACCCTGGGCCCACATACATAGTTAATAGCCAATCTAATATGCCCATCGTACCACAATAAACTTCACGCAAGTCCAACGTCCGATCACTGTTAGATTAGCAAGCTTCCAGATCAACGGCGTATATACATATCGCTCGACCTCCGATGTCGAATGTTAACGTGCGATGGTCCGCCGTACTTGTGTTAATCTTCGTGCATCTTCAACAAATAACGACCATCCGATGACCCTTTCCCAGATCAACGGTGCTCAACGATATCGCTGGGTGTCCTGGGTCGAACTATAACGTGCAATGGCGCATAGTGAAAAGATGTTTTGTAAACTCGTACAGGGATGCATGTCACCCGTTCTATGGAATCGCTCCCCACCTCTTGAATACCGCTTGCCCGTTGAAAGCGATGCGATGAAAACCATAAACCGCCTTCACAGTTCCTCCTTTGTGGTTCTGTCCTTTGGTCAAGGTTCCGTTCAAGATTCCAAAGGGTTAGTCTGGGTTTGCACTATAGCTCTGGTCTATCTTTGGCAGGATTTCCAATAATCAACAAACAAATGTAGTTTTCTTCCGACAGGATTTCCTTCATGACAATTCAATGTCATTCTTCAATTCTAATATGATATATATATATATATATATATATATATATATATATATATATATATATATATATATATATAGATATATATAGATATATATAACATATCAACCTTCCTTTTCAGAGTTCTATCCTATCACGGTTACACTTCTACCTGCACATTCAAAAACATCATATCTCTGCCACCATTAAGTTCTTCAATGGATACACCGAATGCCTCGAGAGCCCCTCATATATTCAACCAAGCAGTTCCATGACTGTAAATATAAAACTAAACCAGTTCTTCATTACAAGAAGGTCTCATTCTGAAATTCGAATCCTACCACCATGATTCCTCAACAGGGTTTTAGTTTTAACTC
Source organism: Pinus albicaulis (assembly GCA_034641835.2). Taxonomy (NCBI): domain Eukaryota; kingdom Viridiplantae; phylum Streptophyta; class Pinopsida; order Pinales; family Pinaceae; genus Pinus; species Pinus albicaulis. Next base: position 1,561,486,201 of record CM076570.1, on the reverse strand, counting down.
CATACACAGAGACTCATACAGAGGTTCAGGAGATTCCACACAGGAATTACATCAGTCAATACACATATAATACACATATCCCTAACTCTGCAACAATGATTTCATTCCTTTCCAGGCACCGTAGGTATGCTCTGCCCATTATGAAATTGATCACACAGGTCATATATATTCCAGATTTACTCAACCATACTTAACACAATTTCATAGTTCTTCATTAACATATACAAATCTTGGCCAGATATTCAATTTTTCCTTCAATCTATTACCTTGTCTCTTCCTAGCAGCTCTCCCTTTTTTCATCTCCTTTGAAGACTGTATTAAACCCCTAATTAAACTCTACTACTTTGTCTCTAATTCCTCTATTTCCTACTGATGCCTTTGCTACCTCTCTGTCTCTTTTGTCTTAAGGATATTTTAGGTGTTGCTCCTGTCTTTTCCAATTCCTTTGCCATCAATGACAACATTTCCAACACCTATCAGCAAAAAGAAGATCTGGTATTGCATAGATCTCCAAGGAAAGATGTTATGCCCTTTTATTTTGAGGACAAGAGGCATGAACATGGAGGAAACTTAGATCATGAGATTCTAAGTGAGTATCTTGCAGAATATAAGTCTCAACCTAAATCTTTCAAGGAGAATCTAAATCTCCCACAATTCATTCAAATCAAAGAAGAAAGGAGACCTTGCAGCAATAGAAGAATAAAGGGCAATAGATTTGTATTGTCTACCTTTGATGGGTCATCCTCATGCATAGCAAGAGCTTGGGGGAAGAATTTGGATGCATTTTTTCTGCTACATCCATTAGTAGAGAAAGAAGATGTTGAGATTGTAGTGCTGCTCCTTGAGGGTGAAGAAAAAATTAAGTGGTTCAGCCATTTGATTCATGCAAAAGTGACTACTTATGCAGATTTTACTCAAAGGTTGATCAAGAAGTTTGACAAGAATAAATTTTAGGAGAAGAAGCCTTCACCACAACTTGGTGTATGATCACTTGCATCAGGAGAAGGAACACTTTCACCTTTGCAAAGTGGTCTTGATCTCTTGACATTTAGAGTCCCATGCACTATGCTGGAGATGCATGAGGAGGAAGAGACTTGTACCAGCATTGATGCAGCCATGGAAGAGCAGCCATCATCATCAGTAGTTTGGAAACCAACACGCCGGAAGGAGGGACCTTTGTAGTAGTGCAAGATGTTCCAAAGCTTTACCAACGTATGCATAAGTTTCCACTTTCTATTATTTCAGCACATCTTATGGAGGATTGTGGGAATGTACCATTGCATGACCAAGGGTCAAGGAATATTGCTGATTTGGAGTAGCAGACTATCATTGTGTTGAGTAGCCTTGATTTAATCAAGGAGGAGATATACAGTCATCCTAGTGTATCATTGTTAAGTTGCACACAACTCTTGGGGCTATAATGTAGATTCTTGGAGGATGGGATGAGTATTGTCTTGAATAATACATTGCAAAACTATGTGTTCAGCATTGGGCATGATCTTGAGATAGCAGTTTCAACATCATGGAGATCAGCAGTGCTGTCATTGAGCAGCAGTGATGAGCTGGGGGCCCAACCATTGTTGGAGCATTCAAATGATCTTCCCATATGTATAATAGAGGATAGGTAGATAGTTGATGGAGGACATCTTATAATGGATAACATCTCTCATGATTGTGATGGATATTTCTTGATGAAAATTTCACATCATGATGGGAGGTTTTTTCCTACCACCTATTTTGGATCCTGATGGGATCAACTTACTAATTGAGGAGATTTCATTTCAACATCCAATGAAATGAAAAAACAGAAATCTGATTTGGGAGGATGGTATTCTCCATTGGAGGAATGCCACTTTTGGACATGATGATAGCCATTCACAATTGGTTGGATGGGTAATGTTGATGAGCAAGAGGTTGGGGAGCCACTTGCAAATTTATGACACTGGGCAGTAGGAGGCAAGATTGCGTTGGTTACTCTTGAAAGAGTCTGGTCATCTTGTGACACACTCTATTTCAAAGAGTTGGTTGGTGCGTGGAACTTGGCATGGCAATTACATCATATGGCAGCAAGGAGCTTGGGTGTATTTGGGTGATGTGATATCTTTCATATCAAATATCATGTTTTTGCTCCATGATTTATATGATGATGGTGTGGGGAGGCAACAAGAGTTGTTGTTTCTTTGGTTGATCTTGAAAGAGTATGATTTGATCTTCTCCCATACTTTTCATGATGTTGCAAGAGTAGGAGATGACACTATCATGGATACTCCTTAGCCTTGGAGGATCAGGAGGGACTTCCACTTTGGAAGGAATCTCCCACATATAGCAACATTATGATTGATGGCTTTGACATGTGGTATGTCAAATAATGGAGTTGTGAGATGACAGGAGCCTTATTACAAAGGCCAATAGTGCTGTCACTTGGGAGATTTGGGTTGTTGATGGAGTGTCCCCAGGATCACTTCACATATGATACAATTAATGGGAAAGAAGGAGACGAGAGTGATGGATTAGTGGGTGGAGACATCTATTACCATGATATGATCTTATTGACTTGGATTTCCAAGCATAAGAAGAAAGATCTACATGAAACACATAGTTCATTCTTCTTCATGGGACCATATCATGCCACTATGGAGTGTTCACTTATGGATATTATTATCAGATTTCTCTCAATATATGGTAAGAATTATTCTTATGAAATTATTGATTATATAACACAGTATTTGCATTCTCTTACCATCCTTATACATTGCATTGCTTCACAAGAGGGCAAGCCTCTATTTGAGCTTCATGGTAATTTTGGGACCAACATCTATGATGGAGAGAGACATTTCTTGTGTGGATTTGGGCAAGTGTTGTACTATTTCATATATGCTCAGTTGATATACAATGCCGTTTACTATTTACTAGTAGATGAGATAACATGTACAACTAACAAATTGTTTTGAAGACAACTTGCCATATCATGTTCTAAAAATGTAGTTGATAAAACTTTGTGACTACTTGAGAAACTGTTGGTACCTTCTAGCACTCTATAAAACCTTCAGTACTTCTCTCATTTTGATTCCATATGATGATAATGTCATATTCATTTTTTGTGGGATGATTTGGGCAAGAGCCAAGAGGTGGATTTTTGAGGACCCTATTGCCTTTTTGCTCCATAAATGCAACATTATTGCAGTCCATATTCAACAGCAGCTCTACACTTATCATAACTGGAGAGAGAGATAGTGTGGGATGGAAATTTTGATCCATCATATTCAGCTATGCAGCCCACCTTCTTTGCAAGAGCCTAAGGTGGAGGAGATGTTTCAGGAGTTACCATGTAGGAGGGTGACTCACTTTTTGTGGATGATAGCTTTGGGATGGAGGCTTCACATGGGGATGATGATTCCTAATATATTTCAGATTCCATGCCTCAAGAAGGCCTCTAGACCACATATATTTGTTTCCATGGATATCCCACTTTTTCATGATGAGAGCCATTTGGAGTTTTCACCAAAGGCATACTTTTACACATGGGAGGAACAACTTGAGGACATATTGTTGAGAGAGCATCTTGTTCTTTGGAGGAACCTATCATATGAAGATGCTACAAGAGGAAGAGAAGGGACTATTTAGTTCTATCCTTGTAGTTGCTTGAGGATAAGAAACAGTTCGGAGGGGAGGACTGTAATATTCCTAAATTAGCATACAGCTAATTGGAATATTAAATTTTGATTTTTTTCTTATATAGAGGAATAAGATGGGTAGGGAGGCCCATAAATCTCTTTAGTAGAAATAAAATCCCTCTTAATGTGAAAAGGGATCATATTCATAGCTAGATAAAGTACCTTCATGTGTGAACAAGGGCTAATGCATGTGGGCAAAGTCAATTTTGACCAAGTCAACAAAGCTTGGATGGAGGGAGTGGATCATTAATAGAGATAACCCAGTGGGAATATGGACCAGTTTAGATAGTTATAATGAAGCCACCTTGAGTATGGAAGAAGACAATGCATGGAGATCAATTCAAGGTTGACCAAATCAAACAGCGTTGTTATGGAGTAGTGGCATTGATGATGGGACAATGCAGTTTTGGAGGGAGATTAACTACATGAAGGTGGAAACCCTAATGAGTGGGACCCAAGGTGAGAAGGCTCTCATTGTTTATAAGGAAGAGGATGGCATTTATATGGGGTTAGCTGATGATTATTATTTTCTGAATATATGGTTTGTTTAGATATATAAATTTCTCTTGCTGTTTAGCTCAGATTGTATGTTGTTTAGCATAGGGTGTTCCTGATCGAGAATCCCACCTGTTCCATTGAGGAGATCTTGAAGGAGTTTTGCACCATATTTTCCACTACCAATATATGCTTAAGTTTCCACTTTCTATTATTTCAGCACATCTTATGGAGGATTGTGGGAATGTACCATTGCATGACCAAGGGTCAAGGAATATTGCTGATTTGGAGCAGTAGACTATCACTGTGCTGAGCAGGCTTGATTTTCTCAAGGAGGAGATATGTAGTAATCCTAGTGTATCATTGTTAAGATGCACAAAACTCTTGGGGCGATAATATAGATTCTTGGGGGATGGGATGAGTATTGTCTTGAATAATACATTGCAAAACTATGTTTTCAGTATTGGGCATGATCTTTAGACAGTAGTTGCACCATCACGGAGATCAGCAGCACTGTCATTGAGTAGTAGTGATGAGTTGGGGGCCCAACCATTTTTTGAGCATTACAATGACCTTCCCATATGTATAATAGAGGATAGGCAGATAGTTGATGGAAGACACCTTATGATGGATAACATCTCTCATGATTGTGATGGATATTTATTAATGAACATTTCACATCATGATGGGAGGTTTTTTCCTACCACCTATTTGGATCCTTATGGGATCAACTTACTCATTGAGGAGATTTCATTTCAACATCCCATGAAATGCAAAAAGAGAAATTTGATTTGGGAGGATGGTATTCTCCATTGGAGGAATGCCACTTTTGGACATTATGATAGCCATTCACCATTGGTTGGATGGGTGATGTTGATGAGCAAGAGGTTGGGGAGCCACTTGCAAATTTATGAAACTAGGCAGCAGGTGGTAAGATTGCATTGGTTACTCTTGAAAGAGTGTGGTCATCCTGTGAAACACTCTATTTCAAAGAGTTGGTTCGTGGATGGAACTTGGCATGGCACTTACATCATATGGCAGAAAGGAGTTTGGGTGTATTGGGGTGATGTGATATCTTTCATATCAACTATCATGTTGTTGCTCCATGATTTATATGATGATGGTGTGGGGAGGCAACAAGAGTTATTGTTTCTTTGGTTGATCTTGAAAGAGTATGATCTGATCTTCTCCCATACTTTGCATGATGTTGTAGGAGTAGGAGATGGCACTATCATGGTGCAAAGGGGATACTCCTTAGCCTTGGAGGATCAGGAGGTACTTCCACTTTGGAAGGAATGTCTCACATATAATAGCATTATGATTGATGGCTTTGACATGTGGTATGTAAAAGAATGGAGCTGTGAGATGACAGGAGCCTTATTACAAAGGCCAACAACGCTGTCACTTGGGAGCTTGGGGTTGTTGATGGAGTGTCCCCATGATCACTTCACATATGATGCAATTAATGGGAAAGAAGGAGATGAGAGTGATGGAGTAGTGGGTGGAGACTTCTATTACCATGATATGATCTTCCTAACTTTCATTTCCAAGCATAAGAAGAAAGATCTACATGAAACACATAGTTCATTCCTCTTCATGGGACCATATCATGCCACTATGGAGGGTTCACTTATGGATATTATTATCATATTTGTCTCAATATATGGTAAGAATTATGTTTATGAAATTATTGATTATCTAATATAGTATTTTCATTCTCTTACCATCCTTATACATTGCATTGCTTCACAAGAGGGAAAGCCTCTATTTGAGCTTCATGGTCATTTTGGGACCAACATCTATGATGAAGAGAGCCATTTCTTGTATGGATTTGGGCAAGTGTTGTACTATTTCCTATATGCTCAATTAATATACAATGCCATTTACTATTTACTAGTAGATGAGATAACATGTACAACTAACAAATTGTTTGAAGACAACTTGCGATATCATGTTATGAAAATGTAGTTGGTAAAACTGCATTGTGACTACTTGAGAAACTGTTGGTACCTTCCATCACTCTGTAAAACCTTCAGTACTTCTCTCATTTGGATTCCATATGATGATAATGTCATATTCATTTTGTATGGGATGATTTGGGCAAGAACCAAAAGGTGGATTTTTGACGACCCTATTTCCTTTTTGTTGCATAAAGGCAACATTACTGCATCCCATATTCAAAAGCAGCTCTACACTTATCATAAGTGGAGAGGGAGATAGCATGGGATGGACATTTTGATCCATCATATTAAACTATGCAGCCCACCTTCTTTGTAAGAGCCTAAGGTGGAGGAGATGTTTTAGGAGTTACCATGTAGGAGAGTGACTCACTTTTTGTGGATGAGAGCTTTGGGATGGAGGCTTCACATTGGGATGATGATTCCTAATATATTTCAGATTCCACGCCTCAAGAAGGCCTCTAGACCACATATAGTTTTTTCCATGGATATCCCACTTTTTCAAGATGAGAGCTATTTGGATTTTTCACCAAAGGCATACTTTTCCACAGGGGAGGAACAACTTGAGGACATATTGTTGAGAGAGCATCTTGTTCTTTGGAGGAACCTATCATATGAAGATGCTACAAGAGGAAGAGAAGGGGCTCTGTAGTTCTATCCTTACAGTTGCTTGAGGAGAAGAAACAGTTGGGAGGGGAGGACTGTAATATTCCTAAATTAGCATACAGCTAATTGGAATATCAAAATTTTGTTTTTTTTTCTTAGATAGAGGAATAAGATGGGTAGGGAGGCCCATAAATCTCTTTAGTAGAGATAAAATCCCTCTTAATTTGAAAATGGATCATATTAATAGCTAGATAAATTACCTTCATGCGTGAACAAGGGCTAATGCATGTGGGCAAGGTCAAGTTTGACCATGTCAACAAAGCTTGGATGGAGGGAGCGGATCATTAATAGAGATAAACCAGTGGGAATATGGACCAGTTTAGATAGTTAGAATAAAGCCACCTTGAGTATGGAAGAAGACATTGCATGGAGATCAAGTCAAGGTTGACCAAATAAAACAACGTTGTTATGGAGGAGTGGTATTGATGATGAGACAACGCAGTTTTGGAGGGAGATTAACTGCATGAAGGTGGAAACCCTAATGAGTGGGACCTAGGGTGAGAAGGCTCACATTGTTTATAAGGAAGAGGATGGCATCCATATGGGGTTAGCTTATGATTATGATTTTCTAAATATGTGGTCTGTTTAGACATATAAATTTATCTTTCTGTATAGCTGAGATTGTATGTTGTTTAGCATAGGGTGTTCCTGATTGTGAATTCCACCTCTTCCATTGAAGAGATCTTGGAGGAATCTTGCACCATATTTTCCACTACCAAGGTATGCATAAGTTTCCACTTTCTATTATTTTAGCACTTCTTATGGAGGATTATGGGAATGTACCATTACATGACCAAGGGTCAAGGAATATTGCTAATTTGGAGCAGTAAATTATCACTGTGCTGAGCCGCCTTGATTTGCTCAAGGAGGAGATATACAGTCATCCTAGTGTATCATTGTTAAGTTTCATACAACACTTTGGGCTATAATGTAGATTATTGGAGGATGGGATGATTATTGTCTTGAATAATACATTGTAAAACTATGTGTTCAGTATTGGGCATGATCTTGAGACAGAAGTTGCACCATCATGGAGATCAGCAGCACTGTCATTGAGCAGCAGTGATGAGTTGGGCGCCCAACCATTGTTGGAGCATTCCAATGACCTTCCCATATGTATAATAAATGATAGGCAGATAGTTGATGGAGGACATCTTATGATGGATAACATCTCTCATGATTGTGATGGATATTTCTTGATGAAAAATTCACATCATGATGGGAGGTTTTTGCCTACCACCTATTTGGATCCTTATGGGATCAACTTACTCATTGAGGAGATTACATTTCAACATCCCATGAAATGAAAAAATAGAAATCTAATTTTGGAGGATGGTATTCTCCATTGGAGGAATGCCACTTTTGGACATGCTAATATCCATTCACCATTGGTTGGATGGGTGATGTTGATGAGCAAGAGGTTGGGGAGCCACTTGAAAATTTATGACACTGGGCAGCAGGAGGCAATATTTTGTTGGTTACTCTTGAAAGAGTTTGGTCATCCTATGACACACTCTATTTCAAAGAGTTGGTTGGTGGATGGAACTTGGCATGGCACTTACATCATATGGCAGTAAGGAGTTTGGGTGCATTGGGGTGATGTGATATCTTTCATATCGACTATCATGTTGTTGCTCCATGATTTATATGATGATGGCTTCGGGAGGCAACAAGAGTTGTTGTTTCTTTGGTTGATCTTGAAAGAGTATGAGCTGAGATTCTCCCATACTTTGCATGATGTTGTAGGAGTAGGAGATGGAACTATCATGGTGCAAAGGGGATACTCCTTAGCCTTGGAAAATCAGGAGGTACTTCCACTTTGGAAGGAATCTCCCACATATAGTAGCATTATGATTGATGGCTTTGACATGTGATATGTCAAAGAATGGAGCTGTGAGATAACAGGAGCCTTATTACAAAGGCCAATAGCGTTGTCACTTGGGAGCTTGGGGTTGTTGATGGAGTATCCCAGGATCACTTCACATATGATGCAATTAATGGTAAATAAGGAGATGAGAGTGATGGAGTAGTGGGTGGAGACATCTATTACCATGATATGATCTTCTTGATTTGGATTTCCAAGCATAAGAAGAAAGATCTACATGAAACACATAGTTCATTCCTCTTCATGGGACCATATCATGCCACTATGGATGGTTCACTTATGGATATTATTATCATATTGTTCTCAATATATGGTAAGAATTATGTTTATGAAATTATTGATTATCTAACACAGTATTTGCATTCTCTTACCATCCTTATACATTGCATTGCTTCACAAGACGGAAAGCCTCTATTTGAGCTTCATGGTCATTTTGGGACCAACATCTATGATGGAGAGAGCCATTTCTTGTATGGATTTGGGCAAGTGTTGTACTATTTCCTATATGCTCAGTTGATATACAATGCCATTTACTATTTACTAGTAGATTATATAACATGTACAACTAACAAATTGTTTGAAGACAACTTGCCATATCATGTTCTGAAAATGCAGTTGGTAAAACTGTGTTGTGACTACTTGAGAAATTGTTGGTACCTTCCAGCACTCTGTAAAACCTTTAGTACTTCTCTCATTTGGATTCAATATGATGATAATGTCATATTCATTTTGTATGGGATGATTTGGGCAAGAACCAAAAGGTGGATTTTTGAGGACCCTATTGCCTTTTTGCTCCATAAAGGAAACATTATTGTAGCCCATATTCAGCAGCAGATCTGCACTTATCATAAGTGGAGAGAGAGACAACATGGGATGAACATTTTGATCCATCATATTCAGCTATGTTGCCCACCTTATTTTCAAGACCCTAAGGTGGAGGAGATGTTTCAGGAGTTACCATGTAGGAGGGTGACTCACATTTTGTGGATGATAGATTTGGGATGGAGGCTTCACATAGGGATGATGATTCCTAATATATTTCAGATTCCATGCCTCAAGAAGGCCTCTAGACCACACATATTTGTTTACATGGATATACCACTTTTCATGATGAGAGCCATTTGGATTTTTCACCAAAGGCATACTTTTACACATGGGAGGAACAACTTGAGGAAATATTATTGAGAGAGCATCTTGTTCTTTGGAGGAACCTATTATATGAAGATGATACAATAGGAAGAGAAGGGGCTCTTCAGTTCTATCCTTGCAGTTTCTTGAGGACAAGAAATAGTGGGGTGGGGAGGACTGTAATATTCCTAAATTAGCATACAGCTAATTGGAATATTAAATTTTGTTATTTTTCTCAGATAGAGGAATAAGATGGGTAGGGAGGCCCACAAATCCATTTATTAGAAATAAAATCCCACTTAATGTGAAAATGGATCCTATTCATAACTAGATAAAGTACCTTCATGTGTGAACAAGGGCTAATGCATGTGGGCAGGGTCAAGTTTGACCAAGTCAACAAAGCTTGGATGGAGGGAGGGGATCATTGATAGAGATAACCCAGTGGGAATATGGACCAATTTAGATAGTTAGAATAAAGCCACCTTGAGTATGGAAGAAGACATTGCATGGAGATCAAGTCAAGGTTGACCAAATCAAAAAACGTTGTTATGGAGGAGTGGCATTGATGATGGGACAATGCAGTTTTAGAGGGAGATTAACTGCATGAAGTTGGAAACCCTAATGAGTGGGACCCAGGGTGAGAAGGCTCAGTTTGTTCAAAAGGAAGAGGATGGCATCCATATGGGGTTATCTTATGATTATGATTTTCTGACTATATGGTCTGTTTAGACATATAAATTTCTCTTGTTGTTTAGCTAAGATTGTATGTTGTTTGGCATAGGGTGTTTCTGATTGGGAATCCCACCTCTTCCATTGAGGAGATCTCAGAGGATTCTTGCACCATATTGTCCACTGCCAAGGTATGCATAAGTTTCCACTTTCTATTATTTCAACAAATCTTATGGAGGATTGTGGGAATGTACCATTTCATGACCAAGGGTCAAGGAATATTGCTGATTTAGAGCAGCAGACTATCACTGTGCTAAGCAACCTTGATTTGCTCAAGGAGGAGATATACAGTCATCCTAGTGTATCATTATTAAGTGTCAGACAACTCTTGGGGATATAATGTAGATTCTCGAAGGATGGTATGAGTATTGTCTTGAATAATACATTGCAAAACTATGTGTTCAGTATTGGGCATGATCTTGGGATAGCAGTTCCACCATCATGGAGATCAACAGCACTGTCATTGAGCAGTAGTGATGAGTTGGGGGCCCGACTGTTATTGGAGAATTCCAATGACCTTCCCATATGTATAATAGAGGATATGCATATAGCTGATGGAGGACATATTATGATGGATAACATCTCTCATGATTGTGATGGATATTTCTTGATGAGCTTTTCACATCATGATGGGAGGTTTTTGCCTACCACCTATTTGGATCCTTATGGGATCAACTTACTCATTGAGGAGATTGCATTTCAACATCCCATGAAATGAAAAAACAGAAATCTGATTTGGGAGGATGGTATTCACCATTGGAGGAGTGCCAATTTTGGACATGATAATAGCCATTCACCATTGGTTGGATGGGTGATTTTTATGAGAAAGAGGTTGGGGAGCCACTTGCAGATTTATGACACTGGGCAGCAGGAGGCAAGATTGTGTTGGTTACTCTTGAAATATTTTGGTAATCCTATAACACACTCTATTTCAAAGAGTTGGTTGGTGGATGGAACTTGGCATGCCACTTACATCATATGGCAACAAGGATTTTGGGTGTATTGGGGTGATGTGATATCTTTCATATAACCTATCATGTTGTTGATCCATGATTTATATTATGATGGTGTGGGGAGGCAACAAGAGTTGTTGTTTATTTGGTTGATCTTGAAAGAGTATGAGCTGATATTCTCCCATACTTTGCATGATGTTGCAGGAGTAGGAGATGGCACTGTCATGGTACAAAGGGGATAATCCTTAGCCTTGGAGGATTAGGAGGTAATTCCACTTTGGAAGGAATCTTCCACATATAGCAGCATTATGATTGATGGCTTTTACATGTGTTATGTCAAATAATGGAGTTGTGAGATGACAGGAGCCTTATGACAAAGGCCAACATCATTGTCACATGGGAGCTTGGGGTTGTTGATGGAGTGTCCCCAAGATCAGGTCACATATGATGCAATTAATGGGAAAGAAGGAGATGAGAGTGATGGAGTAGTGATTGGAGACATCTATTACCATGATATGATCTTCTTGACTTGGATTTCCAAGCATAAGAAGAAAGATCTACATGAAACACATAGTTCATTCCTCTTCATGGGACCATATCATGCCACTATGGAGTGTTCACTTATGGATATTATTATCATATTTCTCTCAATATATGGTAAGAATTATTATTATGAAATTATTTATTATCTAACACAGTATTTGCATTCCCGTACCATCCTTATACATTGCATTTCTTCACAAGACGGAAAGCCTCTATTTGAGCTTCATGGTCTTTTTGGGACCAACATCTATGATGGAGAGAGCCATTTCTTGTATGGATTTGGGCAAGTGTTGTACTATTTCCTATATGCTCAGTTGATATACAATGCCATTTACTATTTACTAGTATATGAGATAACATGTACAACTAACAAATTGTTTGAAGACAACTTGCCATATCATGTTCTGAAAATGTAGTTGGTAAAACTGCATTGTGACTACTTGAGAAACTATTGGTACCTTCCAGCACTCTGTAAAACCTTCAGTACTTCTCTCATTTGGATTTCATATGATGATAATTTCATATTCATTTTGTATGGGATGATTTGGGCAAGAACCAAAAGGTGGATTTTTGAGGACCCTATTGCCTTTTTGCTCCAGAAAGGCAACATTATTGCAGCCCATATTCAATAGCAGCTTTACACTTATCATAAGTGGAGAGAGGGACAACGTGGGATGGACGTTTTGATCCATCACATTCAGCTATGCAGCCCACCTTCTTTGCAAGAGCCTAAGGTGGAGGAGATGTTTCATGAGTTACCATGTAGGAGGGTAACTCACTTTTTGTGGATGATAGCTTTGGGATGGAGGCTTCACATGGGGATGATGATTCCTAATATATTTCAGATTCCATGCCTCAAGAAGGCCTCTAGACCACATATATTTGTTTCCATGGATATCCCACTTTTTCATGATGAGAGCCATTTGGATTTTTCACCAAAGGCATACTTTTACACATGGGAGGAACAACTTGAGGACATATTGTTAAGAGAGCATCTTGTTCTTTGGAGGAACCTATCATATGAAGATGCTAAAAGAGGAAGAGAAGGGGATCTTTAGTTCTATCCTTGCAGTTGCTTGAGGACAAGAATCAGTTGGGAGTGGAGGACTGTAATATTCCTAAATTAGCATACAGCTAATTGGAATATTAAATTTTGATTTTTTTCTTAGATAGAGGAATAAGATGGGTAGGGAGGCCCATAAATCTCTTTAGTAGAAATGAAATCCCTATTAATATGAAAAGGGATCATATTCATATCTAGATAAAGTACGTTCATGTGTGAACAAGGGCTAATGCATGTGGGCAAGGTCAAGTTTGACCAAGTCAACAAAGCTTCGATGGAGGGAGTGGGTTATTAATAGAGATAACCCAGTGGGAATATGGACCAGTTTAGATAGTTAGAATAAAGCCACCTTGAGTATGGAAGAAGAAATTTCATGGAGATCATGTCAAGGTTGACCAAATCAAACAACGCTGTTATGGAGGAGTGGCATTGATGATGGGACAACACAGTTTTGGAGGGAGATTAACTACGTGAAGGTGGAAACCCTAATGAGTGGGACCCAGGGTGAGAAGGTTCATATTGTTTATAAGGAAGAGGCTGGAATCCATATGGGGTTAGCTTATGATTATGATTTTCTGAATATATGGTCTGTTTAGACATATAAATTTCTCTTGTTGTTTAGCTGAGATTGTATGTTGTTTAGCATAGGGTGTTCCTAATCAGGAATCCCACCTCTTCCATTGAGGAGATCTTGGAGGAGTCTTGCACCATATTGTTCACTATATTGCTTAAGGCCAAGCTTCACATTTCTTTGACACCATAGATCCTGTTGAGGGTTTGGTTGTTTCAGTAAGATGCAGCAAGCGAAGACTAGATCTCTAGATCTAAGCCATTTCAGTGCTCATTTTCAGTGGAGGATGTTTCTACTCCATTGGGAGGACAATATTGATGACATTGAGCCTCATTTCCAGATCTTGGCATCATGCCAACTAAATTTTGATACCTACAATGCAGAATAGATCCAGATCTACGTAATTTCCAAAGGAGTAGTTGCAGGGTGGTTCAACACACCATTTGGAGAGCTGATTTTCTAAGTGTTGGGGATCTTCCCTTCACTTTGGAGTTCTATTGGAGGAGGCTATTCTATTCAATATATCAAATCAGCCACACTTTCCATATCTGTAATTTTCAATAGATCTGAAGTCTTAAAACTCAGATCTACAATTAGTGCTTGGTGTTTTGCTAGAAAACCCAAGGGGGTTCTTTAGAGGAGCTTGTATAGTGCATGGATCTGATATAGATCTAAATTTTTATTCACATAGCAGCTCTAGATCTGATGTATAACCTACTACTATTGCAGGAGTAACAAAATAACGTTGTCAGGGTATTGCAGCTTATTTCATGGATGCAACCTTTCTTTTTTGCATGATTTTTGGGATATTATGGCTTGGGAGGCTTGTTTAACTAAGCTAGCATGATTTTTTTCAGATATACTTTTTTATTTGGCTGCTATAATGTATAAATGAATGGATACATGCATTGCATTTAACTATTATTTCATAAATTTCTAAAAAAATGCATTTTTAGTTCATTGTATTGCTGATTTCCCCATTTGTGAATATTACACTGTTTCTCGATCATGATACACATACAATACACAGCAGCAATACAATACCCACATAAAAAATGAGGGGTTACCTTCTAGGGAAAAAAACCCTACATTAAAAATAGCTTCTATCATCAGATCATCTATCTAATGAAAGGCCCAAATTGACTAGGACATTACGATATTTTATAAAGAAATTTTACATCTGTTGATTAGGGGAATTTTGAGGTCTAAAATGGGCCTCCTAAGAAAAATGTAAAACAAAAATAAACTTTATAAGAACTGATAGCATTTAATATGATGATGTCAACCATGGGGGATGATTCTCCATTTTTTAAGTAAAAGGGTGAAAAGATTAAAAAATAATAAAATAATAAAACTAATTTTTCAACTTGTATTTTAGACTCATCTCCCAAATTTTTTACTCAAATTTTTAGTGGGATTACTCTTTGGATGAAAAATTTATTTCCTCATCTAAAGAGTACCCTTGTTGCATACTTTTGATGGACCCTGCTATGCGAAAAATGAGAAATACATGAAAAAATGTGATTGCATTCACGTTTTTCATGTATTTCTCATTTTTCGTATAGCAGGGTCCATCGAAAGTATTCAACATAGCTAATCCTTGTATTAGGAATCAAATTTTCATCCAATGAGTACTCTCGCTCGAAATTTGAGTAAAAACTTTGGGAGATAAGTTCAAAATATGAGATGGAAAAGTAGTTTTTTCTTTTTTCCCTCTAATTTGATGATGTAATCAAATATTATTTTATTATTTCAACTATTATTTTATAATTTCCTTAGGAGGCCCATTTTAGATCTCAAAATTCCGCTAATGCTTAGATTCAAGGGTGTTGCCCCCGAAACCCTCGCCGGAGGACCGCTAGCCCCCGGACCCCCGAGCCGTGGGGGATCAGCCCCCCAGATCCCTGTGGGGGGGGGGGAGTACCCCCCGCGTGGAGGGGTGCACAGTCTTCCTGGGGTATACATCTGGCTGAAACAAAGACCTCTGAATTAGGATGAAAATCAGGCTCCACACCCAAAAATATGTCTCATTTTCCCATTACATTGAGAATATCCAGATATTCATCTCGTATACCTTTGAGAAAAATTATTTGAATGGTATCAGGATTTAAAGAGTGTTGTTTGGATTTTTTTAAGTTGTAAATAAACCATTATAATATTCGTCCAAACTCTCATCTTCTTGTTGAGACATCACAAAAATATCTTCCTTCGAATCTCTAGGCCTACAATAGGCTTGATACTTCTTAAGAATTTTTTTCCTCATGGCTTCCCAAGGAGTAATACTGTTCTCTCCTAATCCCATAAGCCATTTTAATGTTTTTTATTTAAGAATAGCGGGAAAAGGATGAAGCTTATCATCAATATAACCATAAGTATGACGTAAGATATCAAATTCAAACATGAATGAATCGGGTTCTTCAGAAGGAATTCCATAGAAATTTGGTAAAACAGAAGGTGGAATATTCTTCATCTTTACCCTTTCTCCAAGAATTGCTCTAGTATATTAAATTGGGAATCCAAAAATAGCTTCTTGATCATTTTCTGTTTCTACATCATGTCGTCTCTTATTGCCATGCTCTCTTTTGGAATCTTATTCTCTCTTTCTTTATACTTATCTTCTCATTTCTTCCTCTCTTTTTCTTTACCATTATCTTTGATTCCTTTCATATTGTATTATTTGTTTTGGAGTTAATATTTGGATATTCGATCCTTGTCCTTCCTATCTCATTCCTTTCTCATATGTTTTAAATGTCTCGGTAAGAATTTGTGTTTGTGTTTCTTAAAATTTTTCTATTTGTTCGAGGATTGCTTGATCTAATTGTTCAAGAGTTGGTTTTCTTGTCTCTCTTTGATTTCCTATGGAAGTTTTTTCTATTTCTGTGTGTTTTCTTTTTACTTCATAAGATAACAAATTTTGTCTTTCAGAAAGAGTTAACCTCTGTCCTGAATGTTGTTTTTCATCCAATTCTTCTAAAGTTGGTTTTCCAACAACTGGTGTAGTTAATCCTAATGGTCCTGCTCCTATAGATGTTTGAGTGGTTGGGGGGTTTTTTTTGGAAAATATAACTTTTTCATCTCTTTCTCTAGGTATAAAGAAATGTAAATAAATGATAAACAAAAATTTGTTTTTGTTTTTGTTTAATGAAAAATGGAAATGAATTAACTAAACTTCCACCCTCTAAATGTGCTTCCTCGAAAACAACACAAAAATGTTGGTCCAATTTAAGGATTTAAATTATATCATCAGTTCTCTTATAAATATGGTTTTTGTAATCTTAGAAGCACTCCAACATACATGGTTTAGAGGTAGATTCTACAATTTTAACACCTAGCTAGTTTAAATCTTGAGTATTATTACCAAGAAAGCTTCATTCTCCCTTATAGGAGAAGGATTAAAAAATCCTTCAATGACAATATTAACACCTTTAGATCATCAATTTTCTTGATCAATTAATTAATTAAATAGCAGCAAATCAATCACACAAAAAATGAACAACTTTTGACAAGTCTAGTTATTGACAGTGAAAGAAATACCAAGCCCTCTTACAAGGGGTCAATTCATAATATATCCCAATCAAGCATATCAATAATAACATAATCAAAACTTAAATAAGATAAGGAATCTTTGATAATTCTATCCTATTGAAGGTGAAAATAAATACCAAGCTGTCTTATGAGAGGTGAATTCATAATATCCCTTTATCAAGCATATCAATGAGAACTTAGCCAAAAATTGAATATAGTGAATGAAAGTACAACAAACTGAAATGAAAGTAAAATGAGCCAAAATGAGAGTACAACAAACTGAAATGAAAGTACAACAAAATAAAATGAAAGTACCAAACAATGAGAAATTATTGCACAAGCTCGGCAATGGGGGGCCTCCATGCTTCTACTGCGCACTTTAGGTGAATATCAACTTAGAATAATTTCGAAACCAGATCAAACATCCTCCATCAAGAATAATAGAAGAAAAATAAACTTTGAACCAACTCCTTCCACTGATTTTCAAAAGTCTTCAAATTCACATAGTTAAAATAGATGTCTTCCTCCTTCAAATGTCCCATATTTATACATGTTTTTGGAAAATAATTGACTAAAAACACTCAAATACATTTATAATAACCTTATATAAGGCCTATAATTCTAGATCAGTACTCTATCTCTAAAATTTGGGAAAAATCCCTTGAAATCACGATCTGCCCATATTTCATGCTCAAAACAGTGGATATTTGTGAACAACTGGTCTAGTTTGACCAACGTTGAACGGACCTAATCTAGCTGATTTGAAGTGAACCAAAATGTGTTCATCCATCATTGGTCCCATATTTTCCATATATGCATTTGGTTCAAGCCCAGGTGTCCTGTAACCATTACTTCAAACGAGCCATTACAATATTTTCTAGGTTTGTCCAAATTTATTTTTAATGCTCAATTTTGATCAAAACACTAAAATAAGTAAAAGACATAGTTTTACTACCTGTATATGAATAAAGAGTAAAAATGAGGTGAATATGATAATAAAATGGTGAGAAAATATGGTAAATTATGAAATATCTAAGGCAAAAATGAGCCAGAATCAGAGACCAACAATTAGTAAGGGCCTTCTATAGTAGGAATGGTGTCTCCTTCCCATGAAAATTTGGAACAATATGATCTTTGACACCTTCTAGGTCATCCTCCTAGCTTTGGCAATGTCCTTCCACTGAGTCAGCTTTTATGCATCTAATCCAGGAGGTTTAGGAATACCAGTCTTGATGTATTCCAAAACCCCATTATCATCTAACATAACCTCCATTCCATCCTTCCATGCATGGAAATTCGAAGGTCTTTCTAGGGCACGATCTATCCTCAAACCATAGACTGACATGATTCTCACACTTGTTGAATTTTTGTACCAATTGATCTCCTCTTTAAATCACTTTGGATTTGATCAAGGAACGAAGTTCCTACCTTTTGTTTTGCTCTAATACCATGTACAAAATCCTTGAAACCTTGCAATTTCTAATGAGGGAAAATTTGATCACAAAAGACACAATATTTCTCTACCAAAAAAAATGAATAGAAATACAATCACACATAGAAATTTATCTGGGCAACTGAAATAGGAAAAAAATATATTTCTTATATGATCAACTAAGAAATATGATCTATTACAAAGAATCTAATTCAATATGGAAGTCCCTGCAATAGTGATCAACTCTTCACAAGACTTTCCCAACTCTTTGGAATATAAAGACTGGTAGGAGCTTCTATTTCCTAGCGCAAATCTACCCTTAGAAAATAGGAATTTCACCTATTTCCTTATGCAATTCCCAAGAGAAATCTCTTTGCTTAATCCTGAAACCTATACAAAAAACCCCGTGTACAATAATAAATACAATTGTGCCTTCATCAAATCTCAATAGACAATTCAACTTGCATGAACTAATAGGGATAAATTTAGCAGTTATTATTGTTAACTAAGAGTTAGTTGAGTTAACATAAAGACAACTACTGAACTAAACTCATGTTTACCTCTATTCTATAACTGGATATCAGTTAACTGAAAAACACTAGAGTTAACTCCACTAGATAGCTAATTTTAGCCATCAACTATTCCACAACTCATTGTATTCCATCTAACTCAAATTCACTGATAATAACTCAATGATAGGCCACATCTCACATGTTAACTGAAAGATAACTCAAGCAACTATGGGATTGAATTCGAATTGGAATATTTGACTAAGGCACAAGTCAAAGAATCCATTCCTCACTACATTTTCAACATGTTGCATCTATGGTATTTCTGTTCTGTTTAACCAATTATGTTTAACATCACTCAAGGAAATATCTTGAATCAAATTATTAGTTTGCTTATTTTTATGTCTAGTTTTCAATTCTTGTTCACTAATTTTGAATATGAAGACTTCTTTTTTTTGTTCTTCTAACCCACAGGGATTTGAACTTTAAAGCTCATGCTTTATATATTACTTCATAACAAGGAAATATTCAATTGATATACACACTATGGGATCAAAATGCAAAAAATTTTATAAAATTGTAGGCATTATTTTGTAAATATTGGATTTTCTTTTCTCTTTTTGTTTATTTAACCTTTGTGAATACATTTCTTTTGTTATACAAAACTTGTAAATTCTCTTTAAAAACCAATCACAACAAAAGGGAATTAAGTTTAGGTGGACTAGTGACTCCCATTATCTCACCTTCCTTGTGAGATTTGAGGGGTTGGTTGAGAGAAGTATAAAAACTTATTCTTGATCAACAATGTTGAGAAGTAAAAATCTAGGTTCGTGGTGGGAGGTATGTTCAGAAGGAGGGAGAGGATTATGAGGATACATTCAAACACACCGTGAGATATTAATCCATTAGAGAATTTATTTCCATTGCTTCATATATGGAGTAGAGGATACATCATATAGATGTGAATATTTATTTCCTAAATGGAGTGATTGAGGAAGAGGTGTATATTGGGTAGCCTCGGGGATTTTAGGTGCACAAGAGACATTATCATGTATGCATGTTGAATAAGGCCCCTCATGGGTTAAAGTGGGATCCACACACATACTATGCTAATATTGATGGATACCTTATTGTTTTTGGCTTCACCAATAGTGAGGTGGATCCCAACTTGTACTGTGTACTTGTTGAGGGCGAGATGCTCATATTGGTATTTTATGTTGATGATATTTTCTTGATAGGATTAGAGAATCTCATAGGGATTTGAAAGGAGGATATTTCTTTAGAGTTTGATATGGACATCAACTTGATGCCCTAATTTTTGGGATTGGAGGTGTAGCAACATCCAAGAGAGGTTTTCCTTTGATATGAAAAGTATGCAGTTGAGATCATGAGGAGTTTTAGGATGGAGGATTGTAGACCTATTTATACATATATGATCACTAACTTGAAGATGATAAGCTATTTTTAAGGTGAGTTGGTGGATCCCACACTTCAAAGGTAGATGATAGGTTCCTTGATGTATCTGGTCAACACCAAGCTAGATATATGTTTTTATTTGAACACACTTATCCAGTTCATGGTGGAGCTAAGACATGTTCATTGGATAGTAGTGAAGCATGTGCTGAGATACCTATGAGGTATGATTGAATTTGAACTAAAATATGTTAGAGATGGAGGAGTCAAGTTATAAGGGTACACAGAGTTTGATTTGGTAGGGAGTGTAGTGGATATAAAATCCACACCTAGATGTTGTTTCAACTTTAGATGAGCCATGATCTCATGCTACACCAGAAAGAAATGGGCAGTGACACTTAGTTCAATAGAGTTAGAGTACATGGCAACGAGTATGGTGAGCTAGAGGTAGTGTGGCTATGAAATTATGCTTAAAAATTTATTTGGTTTGTATATGGGGATAACAATGATTCAATGTGATAAGCAAAGTTAATAACTTTGAGAATCTCATTTTTCATGATTAGTCCAAGCACATTGAGATCATATATCACTTCATTAGAGAAAAGGTCTAGCGGTGCTATGATATTGCATTACATTTCTACAAAGGAATAGGTGGCATATTTTCTCACTAAGCCTATAGTGAAAGGGAGTTTTTTGAAGTGTCGAGATAAATTGAGGGTGGTGGAGAATACCTTCCTTGCTAGGATGGATTGTTGAAGCTATTGGTTGCTTCAAAAGGTCTTCTACATAGGCTTGGTTTCTTAACATGTGGGAGATGATTTATTGCCTCTTTAGTGCTTTCTTGGTGGATTAGGTGATTTATGTCATATTTTCTAAGCCTAAATTAGGAAAAGTAAAATAATTAGGGTTAATTAATTATTGTGGACTATTAATTTATTTTCTCAAGATAAATAATTTAGTTATTTAAGTGAATTAGAAATAATCTCAATCATTGATCTACAAGATGTTCTAGAAGGTATATCAAGGTTAGGGATTTGGAATTAATTAAAATTATAAAGGAATCCTAGCGAAGAGGTGAAGACACAGCAAGAGATCAAGGCAACAAGTCATTATAGAGAGAAAAAGTTCCCCTAGTGTAAGTGGCTTAGTATACTTGAGTGCAGAGGAGAATTAGGAGAGAATTGAGGGTGAATATATGAGGTTGAGATGAAAATATTGTAGGGAAAAGTTGCTAGAGGAAGGTTGGTTTGATTTGAAAAGGAGCGAAAATGTTGGGGTTCAAGTTTCTGATGTAGAAAAGAAATCTCCACTTTATAATTTAGTATAGAAAAATGCTCAATTTTACTAAGACCCATATTTACTCTTCAAAATGATGGAATTGATTCATTCCTCACCACTTAAAGTGAAATTCCAATTTCCACTTTAATTAATACATAGATGACAATGATCTATATTGCAGCTCTTTTAATTCTACAAACTTCATTCCAAAACCCAACAGAATCCTTAGAAGGTCGTTGTTACATATACAATAATGGGAATCCAAATTCATTGCATTTCAGATATGGAATTCATTAAAAAAATGAACACATCCTTTAATGGTTGAACTTCACAGTTCATACAACCCAACACCACTATTAAACAAATGTTCTAACCCATTAAAAATATTCAACTCATCGTGCTTTGCTATATGTAACATATGTTACATAACTTAACTTACATAAGGATGATGCTTTACATATGTCGTAGTCTTATGATATCATACCTATGGCTTTTGAATTACATGGCTTGAAAATGAAGTTATATACATGCGTGAATGTCATGGGGTCAATGCTGAGATGGGATTAAACAATTGTCGTGGACTCCGATGCTTCTTACCATATGTTAACGCTGTGGTTTATTTTTCACGATTGTATGTGATGTCCCATGGAGTATGTATCCCATGTTGTATGTAATCTACATCCCATTAACCACGTTTCTCATGGTGTCTTGCCGTGGTATCACCGCTTGGTACAACTATGCATCAAGGCTTGCACGTAGCCTCCAAGAACTTACACTCGCACACCAAATCACAGAACTGTGATCTATGGTTTTTCCTTGTTTGGACAGACCCTCGTCCTGCAATCACACACTTAAATATATATATATATATATATATATATACAGACTCAATAAAGAAATAATAAAATGCCAACCACAAACTGTATTACTAATGCATGGACTGAATATTTCATTAATTTCCCTTTGCGGTTGCAATCTACACACTGGAAATCTTCTTTGATCTTTTCCTCCCTATTTCCCTATTATTTATACTTGAAATATGAAACTGTTCCTCTTAGAATAGGTTTCTTCTCGAATTTTCTCAACAAATCAATACCTCCCTATTTTTAAGTGCTTATCCCTATGTTGGCTCTATATCCACGCAGGGAAAGAAACTAATTCCTAATTTTATTCCTAATTGATTAAAATACAAAACAAACTAACTATTCTCATCAATAAATAACAATAATAAAAAATTAAAATAAAATACTACTACTAATGTTTATTTCTTTGGATTAGCCACAACATGTGAACAAAAAATCACATTGCTAGCTAAGTCCCGATGCTCCTGCATCAGACTCCTGGGGAAGAAAACTGATCTTCTAATGCTTCGGAATCAACTCCCAACTTCTGTAGCTCTGCTGCAGTCATCCAACTAGCGTCTTCCACTGGATGTCCTTTCCACTTGAATAAATACTGATAATAGGTTTGGCTCCTGGTTTTCTTTGACACTCTCTTCTCCAAAATGGCTTTGACTTCCCTCTTCCTTGCTTTGGGCATCTACTCTTCCCAATTTACCGTTGGGTTTTCTTCTGTTGTGGTGTCCCCTTGTGTTTCTTCTTCTGGTTCTCGGTATAGGTACATATCTACAACATTGAATATTGGTGATATTCCAGTTCCTATTAGCAATTTAACTTCATATGCATTTGGAGAAAAATTCCTTACAATTTTACATGGCCCTATCTTCTTTAGTTTTAATTTGTTATAATTTTTAGTAGGAAATATTTTTTTTCTTAAATATACCATAACCAAATCACCCACTTGGAATTATTTCTCTCGCCTCCTTATATCCAATATTTGCTTGTATTTGCTACTGCTTTCCTACAATCTACTTTTGACATCTTCCTATAGTTCCTGCATCTGTTCTGCAAATTCTTCAGCCTTTGCGCTCCTTACCTTCTATTTTCCCAAATCTCTGAGCTCATACACACCTCTTGCATGCATTCCAAAAACAATCTAGAATGGACTCATACCAGTACTTTGATTTGGAGTGTCATTGTAAGAAAACTCAGCCTGAGCAAGGGCTAAATCCTATTGTTTAGGATTTTTATACACAAAGCTTCTCAATATGTTTCCCAAACTTCTATTCACAACCTCTGTCTGTCCATATGTTTGAGGATGATATGCTGAACTGAAACTAATTTTGGTACCTAGTTTCTTCCATAGAGTTCTCCAGAAATGTCCCACAAACTTGGTATCCCTGTCAGACACAATGCTTATAGGAAATCCATGCAATCTTACGACATCTGAAAAAAAATATTAGCAATATGTGTTGCATCACTCGTTTTCTTGCATGTAATAAAATGAGCCATTTTAGAAAATATATCCATAACCACATAAATGGAATCATTTCCCCTTTGAGTTTTTGGCAAACCCAAAACAAAATCCATACTAACTGCATCCCACGATCGATCGAGTATTGGTAATGGCTGATACAATCCTGTATTCTGACTTTTCCCTTTAGCACGCTGACAAATCTTTCATTTTTCCACAAACTGTTTAACATCAGTTTGCATCTTCAGCTAGTAATAAAAAGTATTTACCTGGGAAAAAAAAAATCCTGCCCAAAACGTCCAGATAGACCTCCATTATGCTTCTCCTTGATTATGTTTTCCCTCATAGAACATTTAGGAATACCTAACTTATTACTTTTGAATAGTAATCCCCCTTGGATAAGATAATCCAACCACTGCCTTCTGTTATGGACTGATGGATTTTCTACAACTGGGTAAATTTCTGTAAACTCTGCATCATCTTTATACATTTCAACCATCTCCTCGAACCCTACAACACCAACTTGTAACTCTTGCATAATTAAGTTCACCCTGCTTAAAGCATCATCAACTTTGTTCAATTTACCACTTGTATGTTTGATTACAAAAGTAAAACTCTGCAAATATTCTACACATTTGGCATGTTTCTGATTTAACTTTGGTTGGTTGTTTATAAATTGTAATGCATGATTATCAGAATATAACATAAACTCTTTTGGCAACAAATAATGTCTCCATTTTTTTAAAGCCTATAAAACAGCATAAAATTCCTAGTCATAAGATGAATATTTCTTCTTTGCTTCATTTAGTTTTTCACTGAAGTATGTTATTGGTTTCTGATCTTGGCTCAAAACTGCTCCAATCACAATTCCACTAGCATCAGTTTCAACCTGGAAAACTTTCTCAAAATTTGGTAAAGCTAAGACTTGATTTTCAGTCATTTTTTTTTAGCAATTTAAAGTTTCGATCTGCTGCTTCTATCCATTTGAATGGCTGATTAGTTTCTCTGATTGTTTCTATAGTGGGTGCACAAATATCAATAAAACTTTGAATAAATTTTCGGCAGAAACTTGCAAGACCATGAAAGCTTCCTGCCTCAAATATGCTTCTAGGAGTTGGCCAATTCACAATTACTTGGATTTTCTCCGGATCCATTTTCAACCCTTCCTTAGAGACTACAAACCCCAAATAAATTAGTTCTTCCTTCGTAAAGCTGCACTTCTTCAAATTTATTAGCAGTTTTTCTTTTTGCAAAGTCTTTAGAACTTAAGGTTTTCCAGATGCTCCTCTTTACTTCAACTAAAAAAGAGAATATCATCAAGATAAACAATTACAAACTTACTCGCATATTCCTTCAAAAATTCATTCATTAACCTCATGAAAGTACTAGGTGCATTAGTATGTCCGAAAGGCATTACTAACCATTCATTTCCACTCATCCGCTTCTCGAATTCTTATCTGATGATACCCACTCTTAAAATCTATCATGGAAAAATAATTAGACCCACTCAAAAAATCCATTAAATCATCCATTCATGGTAAAGGAAAACGATACCTGATGGTGATTTTATTTATGGCTCGAGAATCTGTGAACATGCACCATTCACCCCCTTTCTTTTGACTGAGTACTATTGGTACAACACATGGACTAAGGCTTTCTCTGATTAACCCTTTATCCATCAGCTCTAGCACTTGTATTCCAACTTCGGCATTTTCCTATGGTGTTAATCTGTAGGCTACTTTATTTGGAAAATTGGCTCCAGGGATTAGATCAATGTGGTGACTAATACTCTTGATGGGCAGTAACTCATTTGGCAACTCATCCACAATAATATCAGCAAAATCATTCAACATATTTCGAATTTCTTCAGGTAAATATTCTAAATTTGTAGAAGTTAAAATTACCTTTGATCTCCCAACAATAGAAAAATGCATCTCCTTGCCCTTCTCGACTTCTTGCAATAGGGTTTTTCCAATCATCAACATAATGTTGTTTCCAAGTGCTTCCTTGTCTACTTCATCTTTCAATGGCAGTAGTGTATGCTTGTTCCCATCTTTCTCAAGAGTATAAGTGTTTCTTCTACCATCATGTATGGATTTTCAATCAAACTACCAGGGCCTTCCTAGCAATATGTGCCATACATCCATCGACATTACATCACATAAAATAACATCCTTATAAGTACCAATCTGGATTTCGAATTTACATTATTCAGTTACAATAATTTGATGGCCTTTTTGGAGCCATGATACTTTATAAGGAGTGGGTTGTATTGTTTTCTCCAACTTCAATTTTTCCACCATATTTGTAGAAACGAGGTCATCAGTACTACCACTATCAATTACCAATTTGCAAAACTTACCCTTTGACTTACATACAGTTCTAAATATATTCTTTCTCTGAGCTGGTTCTCTGAATTCCTTATTTGCTTGAAGCAATATCCTTTTCAATAGCAAGGATTCTCTGGCTTCAGGTGGTTCCTCTTTGGCTACAGTCTGAGGAATTTCTTCCTTTTTTTCAGCAATTTTCACATTTCGTTGGGTTGCTGGTCTATTATGAGGACAATCCCATTGCACATGTCCCCACTTACCGCATGCAAAGCATCGAACATCTCTTCCTCAACCTCTATCTCTGGGCACAAACCTTCCGCGACCAGAGTATCCTCTTTGTGGTGATCTATTACTTGAACTCACTACCTCTTTCTGGGAGTGTTGAAATCTGGAATTAAATGTTCCCCTTCCTTTTTCCTTACTCTTGCCTCTATTTCTCTGATTTTGTTTGCGCAACATCTTTTCTTCCGGCTCCTTGATTCTTCATTGAATACTGGTAACCAACCGTCGCCTTCTCTATGAAGTCACGGTGCCATCCTCGAGACAAGTGCTAAGAGAGCCACAAAACTGCATTTGCTATAGGTCTCCCTCAACCTATTCCAGCTCAGCCTACTCCAGCTCCTCTTCTAGGTGAAATTCTCTGCAATGCTCAAGAACAACTCAATGGCTCTGATACCAAAAATTGATGTAGAAAATATCCACTTTACAATTTAGTATAGCAAAATGCTCAATTTTACTAAGACCCATATTTACTCTTCAAAATGATATAATTGATTCATTCCTCACCAATTAATGTGAAATTCTAATTTCCACTCTAATTAATACATAGATGACAATGATCTATATTGCAACTCTTTTAATTCTACAAAATTCATTCCAAAACCCAACGGAATCCTTAGAAGGTCATTGTTACATATAAAATAATGGGAATCCAAATTCATTGCATTTCAGATATGGAATTCATTAAAAAAAATGAACATAACCTTTAATGGTTAAAATTCACGGTTCATACAACCCAACACCACTATTAGACAAATGTGCCAGCCCATTAAAAAGATTCAACTCATCGTGCTTTGCTATATCTAACATATGTTACATAACTTAACTTATGCAGGGATGTTGCTTCACATATGTCGTGGTCTTATGATATCATACCTGTGGCTTTTACGTTACATGGCTTTCAAATGAAGTTATATACATGCGTCAATGTCGTGGGGTCAATGCTGAGACGGGATTCAACGATTGCCATGGACTTTGATGTTGCTTACCATATGTTAATGTTGTGGTTTATTTGTCACAATTTTCTACGATTTCTCATGGATTATATATCCCATGCCATATGTAATCTACATCCCATTAACCACGTTGCTTGTGGTGTCTTGTCATGGTATCACCGCTTGGTATAGCAATGCATCAAGGCTTGCACGTAGCCTCCAATAACTCATAGTCTCACACCAAATCACAAAACTGTGATCTATGGTTTTTCCTTGTTTGGACAGACCCTCATCCTACAATCACACACTTAAATATACAGCATATATATATATATATATATATATATATATATATATATATAGATAGATATAGATATAGATATAGATATAGATATATATTTACAAACTCAATAAAGAAATCATACAATGCCAACCACAAACTATATTACTAATACATGGACTGAATATTTCATTAATTTCCCTTTGCATTTGCAATCTACACACTGGCAATTTTCTCTGATCTTTTCCTCCCTATTTCCCTATTTTTTATACTTGAAATATGAAACTGTTCCTCTTAGAATATGTTTCTTCTCGAATTTTCTCAACAAATCAATACCTCCCAATTTTTAAGTTCTTATCCCTATGTTGGCTCTATATCCACACAGGGAAAGAAACCAATTCATAATTTTATTCCTAATTGATTAAAATACAAAACAAACTAACTATTCTCATAAATAAATAACAATAATAAAATAAAATGCTACTACTAATGTTTATTTCTTTGGATTAGCCACAACATGTGAAAAAAACATCACATTGTTGGCTAAGTCCCGATGCTGTTGCATCAGACTCCTGGGGAAGAAAACTAATCTTCTAATGCTTCAGAATCTACTCCCAACTTCTGTAGCTCATTGCAGTCATCCAACTGGCATCTTCCACTGGCTATCCTTTCCACTTGACTAAATACTGATAATAGGTTTGGCTCCTGGTTTTCTTTGACACTCTCTTCTCCAAAATGGCTTCGACTTCCCTCTTCCCTGTTTTGGGCATCTACTCTTCAAAATTTACCGTTGGGTTTTATTTTGTTGTGGCGTCCCCTTGTGGTTCTTCTTCTGGATCTCGGTATAGGTACAAATCTGCAACATTGAATATTGGTGATATTTCGGTTCCTGTTGGCAATTTAACTTAATATGCATTTGAAGAAAATTTCCCTTCAATTTTACATGGCTTTATCTTTTTTAGTTTTAAATTGTTATAATTTTTAATAAGAAATCTTTCTTTTCTTAAATATACCATAACCAAATCACCCACTTGGAATTCTTTTTCTCGCCTCCTTATATCTGCTCTTTTCTTGTATTTACTACTGCTTTCCTACAAGCTACTTTTGACATCTTCCTGTAGTTCCTGCATATGTTCTGCAAATTCTTTAGCCTTTGCACTCCTTACCTCCTATTTTCCTAGATCTTTGAGCTCATACACACCTCTTGCATGCATTCCAAAACCAATCTAGAATGGACTCATACCAATACTTCGATTTGGAGTGTCTTTGTAAGCAAACTCAGCCTGAGCAAGGGCTAGATCCCTTTGCTTAGGATTTTTATACACCAAGCTTCTCAATATGTTTCTCGGACTTCTATTCACGACCTTGGTCAGTCCATCCGTTTTAGGATGATATGTTGAACTGAAACTAAGTTTGGTACCTATTTTCTTCCATAGAGTTCTCCAAAAATGTCCCACAAAATTGGTATCCCTATCAGACACAATGCTTACAGGCAATCCATGCAATCTTATGACCTCTGAAAAAACAGATTAGCAATATGTGTTGCATCACTTGTTTTCTTGCATGTAATAAAATGAGCCATTTTAGAAAATCCATCCCCAACAACATAAATGGAATCATTTCCCCTTTGATTTTTTGGAAAACCCAAAACAAAATCCATACTGACTACATCCCACGGTCGGTCGGGTATTGGTAATGGTTGATACAATCCTATATTTAGAATTTTCCCCTTAGCATGCTGAAAAATACTACATTTTTCCACAAACCGTTTAACATCAGTTTGCATCTTCAACCAGTAATAAAAATTATTTACCTGGGAAAAAGTTTTGTCCTGCCTAAAATGTCCGGATAGACCTCCATTATGCTTCTCCTTGATTATGTTTTCCCTCATAGAACATTTAGGAATACATAAATTATTACTTTTGAATAGTAATCCCCCTTGGATAAGATAATCCAACCACTGGCTTCTATTATGGACTGCTGGATTTTCTATAGCTGCATAAATTTCTTTAAACTCTACATCATCTTTATACATGTCAACCATCTCCTCGAACCCTACAACACCAACTTGTAACTCCTGCATAATTAAGTTCACCCTGCTCAAAGCATTAACAACTTTGTTCAATTTACGACTTGTATGTTTGATTACAAAAGTAAAACTATGAAAATATTCTACCCATTTGGCATGTTTTTTATTTGACTTTGGTTGGTTGTTTATAAACTGTAATGCATGATTATCAGAATATAACACAAAATCTTTTAGCAACAAATAATGTCTCCATTTTTTTAAAGCATGTACAATAACATAAAGTTCCTTGTCATAATATGAATATTTCTTCTTTGGTTCATTTAGTTTTTCACTGAAGTATGCTATTGGTTTCTGATCTTGGCTCAAAACTGCTCCAATCGCAATTCCACTAGCATTAGTTTCAACCTGGAAAACTTTCTGAAAATTTGGTAAAGCCAAGACTGGTTTTTCAGTAATTTTTTTCTTTAGCAATTTAAAGTTTCGATCTGCTGCTTTTGTCCATTTGAATGGCTGATTAGTTTCTCTGATTTTTTCTATAATGGGTGCACAAATCTGACTAAAACTTCGAATAAATTTTCGGTAGAAACTTGCAAGACCACGAAAGCTTCTTACCTCAAATATGCTTCTAGGAGTTGGCCAATTCACAATTTCTTGGATTTTCTCCAGATCCATTTTCAACCCTTCCTTAGAGACTACAAACCCCAAATAAATTAGTTATTCCTCCATAAAGCTACACTTCTTCAAATTTATTAGCATTTTTTCTTTTTGCAAAGTATTTAGAACTAATTTAAGGTGTTCTAGATGCTCCTCTTTACTTCGACTGAAAATGAGAATATCATCAAGATAAAAAGTTACAAATTTACTCGCATATTCCTTCAAAACTTCATTCATTAACCTCATGAAAGTACTATGTACATTAGTAAGTCTAAAAGGAATTACTAACCATTCATACAAACCATTGTTTGTTTTAAATTCGGTTTTCTACTCATCCCCCTCTCGAACCTTATTTGATGATACCCACTCTTCAAATATATCTTAGAAAAATAATTTGACCCACTCAAAAAATCCATTAAATCATCCATTCATGGTAAAGGAAAACGATACCTGATGGTGATTTTATTTATGGCTCAAGCATCTGTGCACATGTGCCATTCACCTCCTTTCTTTGGACTGCGTATAGTTGGTACATCACATGGACTGAGGCTTTCTCTGATTAACCCTTTATCCATAAACTCTTCCACTTGTCTTCCAACTTTGACATTTTCCTGTGGTGTTAACCTGTAGGCTGCTTTATTCGGCATATTGGCTCCAGGGATTAGATCAATGCGGTGACTAATACTCCTGATGGGCGGTAACTCATTTGGCAACTCATCCACAATAATATCAGCAAATCATTCAACATATTTCAAACTTCTTCAGGTAAATCTTCTAAATTTATAGAAGTTAAAATTACCTTGGATCTCCCAACAATAGCAAAATTCATCTCCTTGCCCTTCTCGACTTCTTGCAACAGGGTTTTTCCACTCATCAACATAATGCTGTTTCCAGGTGCTTCCTTTTCCGCTTCATCTTTCAATGGCAACAATGTATGCTTGTTCCCATCTTTCTAAAGAGTATAAGTGTTTCTTTTGCCATCATGTATGGCTTTTCGATCACACTGCCAGGGCCTTCCTAGTAATATGTGACATACATCCATCGACATTACATGAAATAAAATAACATCCTTATAAGTACCAATCTGGATTTCAACTTTACATTGTTTAGTTACAATAATTTGATGGCCTTTTTGGAGCGACGATACTTTATAAGGAGTGGGGTGTATTGTTTTCTATAACTTAAATTTGTCCACCATCTCTGTAGAAACAAGGTTATCAATACTACTGCTATCAATTACCAATTTGCAACACTTACCCTTTGACTTACATATAGTTCTGAATAGATTTTTTCTCTGAGCTGGTTCTCTGACTTCCTTAGCTGCTTGAAGCAATATCCTTTTCAACAACAAGGATTCTTCGGCTTCAGGTGATTCCTCTTTGGCTACAGTCTGAGGAATTTCTTCCTTTGTTTCAGCAATGTTCACATTTCGCTGGGTTGCTGGTCTATTATAAGGACAATCCCATTGCACATGTCCCCACTTACCACATGCAAAGCACCAAACATCTCTTCCTCGGCCTCTACCGCTGGTCACAAACCTTCCGTGACCAGATTCTCCTCTTTGTGGTGATCTATTACTCGAACTCCCTACCTCGTTTTGGGAGTGTTGAAATCTAGATTTAAATGTTCCCCTTCCTTTTGCCGTACTCTTGCCCCTATTTCTCTGATTTTGTTTGTTCAACATCTTTTCTTCTGCCCTCAAAGCTGCTTGATAAGCATCTTCAATCGTCTTTAGATTTAATAAGCTAATCTCATCCTGTATTTCATATCTCAAACCATTTATATATCTAGTTACATTTTCTATGTCATTTTTAATATGACCCGCTCTAATACTCAGCTTATAAAATTCTTCAATATATTCTTTGATAGTCAGGCCTTTTTTCTTTAAATTTTGTAATTGTCTAAAAATATTCAATTGATAATATTTCAGCATGAACTTACCTTTATTTTTACTCACCATCTTATCCCATTTCTTGATTTTGGGTTTCCCTTTTCGTTCCCTGGACAATTGCAATTCACCCCACCACAGGGCTGCATGAACTTTCAATATTGTGGCTGCAAACTTCACTTTCCTCTTGTCATCGACTTCTTCATAGTCGAAATATTTTTCTAATGAACTGATCCAGTCCATTAGTACCTCCACACTAAGATTACCATCATATAAAGGTACTTCTACCTTTGGTCTGCTACTGGCCTTTTCTAGCATCTTCATAACTTTAGTTGTCTCATTTTCTTCCTCTATTTATTCTTCGGTGGTCTCTTCTTCATCGGCACTGGAAATTCCATCATTTGTCGCCCTCCTCTGAGTAGTTTCCATTATGGCCATCCTTGTACGCAAGTGCCGGATTTCTTCTAGAAAAACTGCATTTGCTATGGGTCTCCCTTGACCTATTCCAGCTCGGCCTACTCCAGCTCCTCTTCTGGGCGGCATTCTCTACAATGCTCAATAACAACTCAACGGCTCTGATACCAAAAATTGATGTAGAAAATCAATCTCCACTTTACAATTTAGTATAGCAAGATGCTCAATTTTACTAAGACCCAGGTTTACTCTTCAAAATGATGGAATTGATTCATTCCTCACCACTTAATGTGCAATTCCAATTTCCACTATAATTAATACATAGATGACAATGATCTATATTGAAACTCTTTTAATTCTACAAACTTCATTCCAAAACCCAATGAAATCCTTAGAAGGTCATTGTTACATATATAATAATGGGAATCCAAATTCATTGCATTTCAGATATGGAATTCATTAAAATAATGAATGCAGCCTTTAATGGTTGAACTTCATGGTTCATACAACCCAACACCACTATTAAACAAATGTGCTGGCCCATTAAAAAGATTCAACTCATCGTGCTTTGCTATATGTAACATATGTTACATAGCTTAACTTACGCAGGAATGCTGCTTCACATATGCTGCAGTCTTATGATATCATACTTGTGGCTT
Organism: Pinus albicaulis; assembly: GCA_034641835.2. NCBI lineage: Eukaryota > Viridiplantae > Streptophyta > Pinopsida > Pinales > Pinaceae > Pinus > Pinus albicaulis. Next base: position 1,561,452,598 of record CM076570.1, on the reverse strand, counting down.
TTATGTTACACGACTTGCAAATGAAGTTATATACATGTGTCAATGTCGCGGGGTCAATGCTGAGATAGGATTCAACAATTTTCGTGGACTCTGATGCTGCTTACCATATGTAAACGTTGTGGATTATTTTTCATGATCGTCTGCAATGTCCCATGGAGTATATATCCCATGCCGTATGTAATCTACATCCCATTAACAACGTTTCTCGTGGTGTCTTTCCGTGGTATCACCGCTTGGTACAACAATGCATCAAGGCTTGCACACAGCCTCCAAGAACTCACAGTCTCACACCAATTCACAGAACTGTGATCTATGGTTTTTCCTTGTTTAGGCACACCCTCGTCCTACAATCACACACTTAAATATACATACATATATATATATATATATATATATATATATATATATATATATATATATATAGACTCAATAAAGAAAGCATACAATACCAACCACAAACTATATTACTAATGCATGGATTGAATATTTCAGTAATTTCTCTTTGCGTTTGCAATCTCCACACTAGCAATCTTCTCTAATGTTTTCCTCCCTATTTCCCTACTATTTATACTTGAAATATGAAATTGTTCCTCTTAGAATAAGATTCTTCTCGAATTTTCTCAACAAATCAATACCTCCCTATTTTAAAGTTCTTATCCCTATGTTGGCTCTATATCCACGCAGGGAAAGAAACCAATTCCTAATTTTATTCCTAGTTGATTAAAATACAAAACAAACTAACTATTCTCATAAATAAATAACAATAATAATAAAATAAAATAAAATACTACTACTAATTTTTATTTCTTTGGATTAGCCACAACATGTGAACAAAATATCACATTGCTAGCTAAGTCCCGATGCTCCTGCATCAATTTCCTAGGGCATAGTGATAGCTAGTAAGGAGGTTGTAGGTTAACCTTTCAGCTGATTGATTGGGCTAAACTTCTCTAGGACTATTTCTTCTAGAGGCTAAATTATAGGTGACTAAATTCCTTGGTTGAATTCATCCTATGGGGTTTGAGCTACATGTTCTAGTTATTTTATTTTTCTTTATATATATGTGGGTCAAAAGCCCAAATTTTCTAGATTAATAGATGATGGAGAATTTTTATGGGTAAAATATTTTTACAATGTGTGATTGATCTCTCTAATTTAAATTTTATAAATGATTTTATTTTTCAATGTTTCAATATTTATTTGGCCAAATAAATAAACTATTGGGAATAAAGCTAATTTTTGCAAGAAAATAAATGTGGTTGGTATTTTGAAATTTAACATTACCAGAATGTCTCCAATATCAAGAGACTACACGACCCCAACAAATTCACTGCTTCAAAGATTCATTTTATAGTCCATATTCTCTTTCCTTCCTTTTCATACATGTATTCCTCTTATCTCTTCATTACTCTCATCTTCCAAGCTCTCTATAGGATCTTGGAATTGTTCATGCTTCTTGATACTAGACATTCCATTTTCAAGTGCCAAACCATGAGATGTGAAATAAATTTCACTATTGGAATCGGGGATTATTTTCCACATTAGTTCATAGTTTAGAAACATTTATTTTTTGCACACAACACAATTCTTTCGATGTGTCCTCTATGTGTAGTATTTTCTTCCTATTTCTCATGATGAACTTGATCTTCTCTATAGTTTTGTAACATTTGTAGGCCCTAAAAATTCTTTCACAACCTTTTGGTAAGGTCGATGGGAGAAATATATATCATGCCAAAAATAAAATCCTAATACACCTTTGATTGTGTGGGTCATGATCTATAAATGTTTTAAATGAATATTCTTATCAAATTTGTGATACTTAACCTCCTTCTACCACTCAAAATGGAAGATATCTTTCTCTTCACTTGGATACTATATTTTCCCCATGATAAAAGTCATTAAGCTAACTCAAAGCCAATAAAAAGTGCATTCCCATAGAATTATTAATGGACCTCATTAATAGGTAAATAATAAGGCCCATATGGCCTTCCTTCAACCTATATTTACCTTTTTCCTCACATTTAATGACATATTTTTTACTATTATGTGTTTATTAGGAATACTAAAGGATGGTTGTTGTCTATCATGTCCTATTGAGATTAATGTTCAAGAAAAGGGTGAATTTTAGTGCATTTACTCTACATAGATACGTTGGAGGCTACTAGAGAATATTTAGGAGGCTTGTCCCCTACATTTACTCACCTACAACTTGACTTGCTCCTTTAATTTACTCACCCACAGTTCAAAGATCCACAAATAACTGATCCACTCAAGGGTTGTGAGGATATCACGTAGCTATATCAATCTCAACTAGGGATTTTTTGAGGGAATAAACCTTCTTTCCAAGGAGACTTCCCCTCAATCATTTTTTTAGAAATAAGGAAGCCCAGGGGCATAATAGGATTCATACTTTTTGTAGTAGAGAGGGACTACTAAGGGCTAGAAGCTCGAACTTGCTATTTCCATTAATTTGTCATGTATTGGAGAAATATTTGATGTTAATGAGAAATTTTCTATTATCTTTCATCTAAGATTGTTCTAGAGGGTTGTGTCCCCTTCTGTTAGGGCCCAACCTAGAGGCTCTAGTCTCTCTCTCGTGTGTATTTTACTTGTGCATTTTATTTCCTAGTAGCATTTATTCCTTTATTAGTAGGATTTGGTTATAAAAATTACTTTTGAAGGTATATCTACCACCTCTCTTATGGGAATTGTGGTTAAGGATAATGTATTGGCAAGCCAAATCTATATAGTTGATTGTTATTAGTACTCTTCTTGCATCTCTGTTTTCTGCAAGCTAGTGACTGGATAATAGATTTCTTTGAGCACATGAAGTATAAAATATTTCAGATGTAGTTATAATCTATACTAAAATCTAGGTTTTCTTTCAATACAATAATTATATTCCTAATCAAATTTAACTCATCATTAGGCTCTACAATTTCAATTTTCTGTAATTTACACTGGTAAGATGCTTTAGTTGTTTGGAAAATGCATGTAACGTTTTCTAGTGTGTAGGCACTACTATTTATTCATAGGGTTGGAATTATCATTTACACTCCTTGTCTCATCACCATATCCATTTATTCAACCTCAACAAATCCCTCAATCTTTGTTCACCATGAGTACATTCTTAGGTTATTTAAGGCAACCATTTACATTGTTTCTTGTGCAAGATGGGACCATAAAGGCTACTAATATTGGTAAGGACCTTATATAAACTTCATTTACCCTCCATTACCCTTTCCTACATTCATATAAAATTTTACACCCTTAAGACGCTCACAAATCCAATCCTGTAGAAAAGCAGGGCAAGCTTGTATCATCTTGTACCAACCTTGTAGCACCATGTAAACTTGACCATATTTTCCCTTGAATCTTTATTTTTTCATCCTAGCCTTGAATAATGTTCCTTAGGCTCTCAAACCATGATTGGCGAAGACTAAATACCACTTAGAACTTGAATTTTTACCGCTGCAACACATTTCAACAATTAGGGTTAGTTGATAGATTTATGAATTGGATAACGCAATGATGGTTTTCTTGGTTCCCTTGTGAAGTATGTAATGAAATATGTTTCTAAGTATCATCTCTTTGTAGATTTTTAATTTATTACTCTAATCACATAAGAGATAAAGAATCATTTAGCTGAGAAGCCATAAATCTTTGAAAACCCCATATGGGACTAAGAACCCATATCACCTTTGTAGGTCATTTCTTCATTTGGGCTGAATTTACAAAGGAATTTTTTTGGGTTGAATTTAGAAAGGAAATTTTTTGGTCTGAATTTACAAAGGAATTTTTTTGGGCACTTAATTTTCAAAGGACATATTTTGGAGGTATTTTTTAAAGTGAAATTTTTTTAGAGTAAGTGTTTTGGGTTGAAGTAAATCTTTTATAATGATTTTTTAAAGTGAGCTTTTGTCTAAATTTTTTAAGTGATTTTTTTTTTGTAGGACTTGGAAGGAAATATTTTGAGCTTCATTTTTAAAAGACATTTTTTTGGCGGAATTTTTAAAGTAAGTGTTTTGGGTTGAAGTATGTATTTTGTGCAAAATTTTTAAAGTGAGTTTTTTTTAAATTAAATCTTTTGTGATGATGTTTTGAATTGAGTTTTTGTCTACATTTTGATAGTGAGTTTTTTTTGCAGGATTTTGAAGGAATTGTTTTGAGCTTCATAGCAAATTATCATGGGAAATCGAAGAAATCACAAGGGAAAATATGATCAAACAAGAGAACCTGAGGCTCGTAGAGAATAGGGGAAAAAATATCGCAAAAAAAAGAGAGAAGAATGCTCAAATATTGAAATGGAAAATCAACCTCAACTAGAAGATGAAGAAGGTATGTACATGTAAATATTATATATGATATTTAAAATTTAACTAGTGTATTGTGAAACTTAATTTTTATTTGTTGAACTAATTTGAAAAATATTTTGAAATGTAAACAGAGAGAGATATTCCTCATAACATTCATGATAAGATAGAAAATCTGAAAGAGAAATTGAAAGAGATATTGAACCAATGATTGAAGATGTTGAAAATGTTGAAAGAAATTCAAGTGAAGAAATTTAATCACGAGGTATGTATATATATGTTGAATGTGTATTATTGAAATTATACATATTTATTTATTTAATTATTTATTGAATATGTAAACTCATTTTGTACATTTAATTCTAATATGTATAGATGAAATCAATATTGATGATGAGATATTAGAAAATGTTGACATTGACACATATGGAGATAAAAAAGCTGACCATGTTATATGATATCATGTTAAGTGCATTATTGATATGTTCTTGAAAGATGAAAATCTGGCAGTTCAAGCCCAAATTTTGAGAAGTCTCTTAACATCAAAGAAATTAAAGGAAGATACAACTTTATTGGGTATTCAAAAATCAACAAAAGATAAAAAAATTATGGAAATGTGATACAAACTATAAATAGTGCTCTAAAGTCAATTGGAAGATATAGAAATAAAAGTGATTTAGATGCACGTAGAGCAATACAAATGGCAGTGGTTTCATCAAGTAATAAAGAGAATTGTTTGGTAAAATCTATGGCACAAGCATTAGGGACCTCACGAAAAACTTTGCACAAACATTGGAAATTTCTATTGCAAATAGATGTAAATGATGAACTCACTTGTTGGACAATTATTTGTAGGCAACCATACAAAGATAGACTTAGAGAATATGTTAAACAAATAATATATGAATATTGAATGAAAAATTCACATGTTTCACCAAAAGCAAGGGATGTGATGCGACGAAGAATAACACGAAATAAGTACGAAGAACATACAAAACATATCTTAGACACCAATTAGATAGAGTTTTTCAACAAGTTCATAGAATATAATTGTGAAATTAATGTCTCAATCAACAATTTTGTGCAACAAAAACCATGGTATGTTAAACCTATCACTATGCGTGACACTTTTTGTTGTCATTATCATGTCGAATTTCAGTTATATTATGACACATTCCTTAATTTTGGTAAAACATTTTGGAAAAATTGACCTCCTCCTTCTACTATCCATGATTTCATACCTCAAGTTTTATGTGCAGGAGAAATATATGAATTATTTTACCAAAAGAAATGCGTTGGTGGTAAAAAATGTGATGATTGTGGAAATTTGGCTTGATTTCACGACAAATATCTTATTGATATAAATGATTAATCATTGTCTAACATAAAAGTGAAATGGAAGAGATACAGATATATTCATACATGGATCAATTCAAGTAGTACTATAAGTGCTAAAAGAATTGATTTACAAGAAGAAGAATTTTTTGTGATAGTGTTTTTGAGAAATTTTGAGGTAGAAATTTATAAATACACCAAACATTCCCATAGAGCTTGATGGCAAGACTTACGATTCAAAAAATCCTGTGAAGTTTTTCAACCAGGGAACATTTTGTCAATAGTTGATTTTGCAAAGAATTACACATTTGTTCCACAAAAAGAAATATTGAGTGAATACTGTCATTCTAACCAAGTCTCCATGCTTGTCCATATTCTATATAGACACGCTAAACAAAATGTTGATCATATAGAAAGCACCAGTGAAAATTGACATGTTATTAAAGAATATCACTTTTATATCAGTGAGGATTGTACACATGATACATATTTTGTACAACATTGTTTTGATAATATTTATGGCTCATTGAAAAGTCATGAAATAAAATTCAATTAACATTGGATATGGTCAGATGGATGTGCAAGTCAATTCAAATCTTCACGATCATTCTTTTGGTTGTGTCATTTTCATATGAAAACCTGCATTAAACATTGTTGTAATTTCTTTGAGACTAGTCATGGAAAAGGAGAACATGATGGTGCAGGGGCATGTATAAAATGAGCACTTCGAAGATATCAAATGGACTACTCTGCACACTAGCTTGTCTCAGTTGAACAAGTTGTTCAATGGTGCATCACTACACTAATCCATGATACTAACCGGTCAAGGGAAGTACAAAGGTACATGTACATATATATACAAGTTAACTTTCATATATGTGTGTGTGTGTGTGTGTGTGTGTGTGTGTAGAAATTTAATATACATGATCTAATTTTTATTAATTCTCTAATTTTAAACATTATTTATCACAAACATCTTTATATTCTTGTTTGAATTTTCCATATAGGTTTTTTTGGCATATTGGGGTCCAATATGTATATATATCGATTGGAAATGACGTTGAAACAATAAAAGGGACTCGAAAATTGCATTCAATTAAAACAAAGGAGTACCAAAATGTGTTTGCATTTGATAAAATAAAATATTCTTGTTTTTTTCATGTTTTCATAGACAACAGAGAATCCAATGATGTTTGTGAATACAAAATGTATGTAAAATATTAGCAACATACAAAACTAAATACAAAGGGGAAAATTTCTGTTGCAAAAATTGAAGAAATGCAATCAGAGGAGGCTATAGTATCATCTGAAGATGATCGAATTTCTGATCTTGTTAGAGAAGGTAAAATTTCAATTTCTTTCAAATGATAGAGATCTAGAAATAGATAATAAAATCAAGTACACATGTTAATTTCAAAGTTAATTTTTCATGTTAATTATAATCTAAACTTATGTAAGTTTTTTTTTACTGTGCATGATATTTTTTTGTTGTAGTTGCACCTACTAACAACGTAGAAAATGTGAAGCATTATTTGATGCGTTGCATTGAACGAAAGATGAAATTATTGGAAAACTATGATGATAACGGGTTTATATATGACAGAGGATCTATTATAATGAAAGGTTGTTTTTTCCAACAAACTCATCAAAGTCAGGATTTTGTTTACTTTCAAGACTATGAACGTGATGTCATAACTTGTCAATATAGTCACATGGTGTGTGCAGCACACATAAAGTTGATAGAAGTTCAATCAAAGAAAAAATTGAAAATTAAGAAATGAAAAATGTCAAAAGATGATCATGAGAGGATCATTGAAGATGGCATTCCATTAGAATTTTTTTGATTGAACTGCCCAACAATTTCTTCTACTTGGATTCATCTTTTAGAACTTACAGAACTCAACTAGAAATTGTTAGCCTTGTTTTTTGTGCATTCTTAAGCTTTACATTATTATAATATTTATATTTTATGTTATGTACAAGTGTTTGCACATGTACATTGTTTTGGAAAATGCATGTACAACAAGTAATTTATACACATGTACACATAAATGTGGATTCTCTGGTCTTAAACGATTTCATACATTCTCTGGTATGAGCTCATTAATTTTATGCCATTATTGCAAAATGAATGTATCTAGCATATTTGATATAATGAAAATTTTAAGTTATGATTTTGTTTTAGACATATAATGCAAATTATAATATTCATTTTTTAATGTAAAATGTGTGGTACGTGTTTTGTAATTTCCAGTTTACTATCATCTGACATCCATAGTAGCCTTTCTATGTACATTAATGAAAAATGTTGTGTACTGGATATTTTTTAATGTAATTTTAAAATTTTATGAAATTGTTTGACACATCTATGTACACCTAGAATTTTATGATTGTTTTTATATGTACATCTAATGTATTGTATAATAAAACATTATAAGAATGATTTAAAATTCAAAATGTATGAATTAAATGCAAATTTTCTTTCATTGATAAATATTCATGAACTTAAATATATATGTATTTAACCCAAGTAATATGTAAAACCATATATCATTGTTTTAAATTACACATTATCATGTGCAAAGTGTACCTAAATATCACTTTTAATAGATGTATGTCCTAATTATATAACATTAATACATGTTCAAATGCAGTTAACATGTACCACATGTGTTTTTACTTTGCAATTGAACAATCTAGATTGATTTTAAATAACAAATGACAAAACAACTTGAGCTTTAAAAACAAAACATTTAATCCAATATTGAATCTAAGTTATCATTATAACAACAAGTCATCATATATTCAAAATGTAATGTAACAAAATGCATTTATGTACTTCAATCATTGTTACATATTCATGAACTTAAATATGTATTTAACCATCTATAATTTTGTTTTAAATGACACATGATCATGTGAAAAATGTACACCAAAATATCACTTTTAATAGATGTATGTCATAATCATATAACATTCATACATGCTCAAATGCATTTAACATGTACCACATATGTTTTGTAATTGCAATTAAAATCTAGGTTCATTTTAAATAATAAATAACAAAACATCTTGAGCTTTAAAAGCAAAGCATTTAATCTAAGATTGAATCTTAGAAGTTAACATTATAATAAAAATTCATCATATATTCAAAATGTAATGCAACTAAATGAATTTATGTACTTCAATCATTGTTATATATTCATGAACTTAAATATGTAAAACCATAGATATGATTGTTTTAAATGACACGTGATCATGCAAACTGTACCTAGAAATATCACTTTTAATAAGAATTTACACCTAATTATATAACACTCGTACATTTTCAAATGCATTTAACATGTACCACATGTGTTTTGTAATTGAAATTTCAATCTAGATTAATTTTAAATAACAAATGACAAAACAACTTGAGCTTTAATAACAAAAAATTTGATTTAGAAGATTGAATCTAAGTTAACATTATAACAACATGTCATCATGTATGCAGAATGTAACAACTAAATGAAAATGTACTTCAATCATTACATTGCATATATTCATGAACTTAAATATGTGAAACCATAGATATGATTGTTTTAAATGAAACATGATCATGCAAAATGTACCTAAATATCACTTTTAATAGACATTTACACCTAATTATATTTAACATTCACACATATTCAAATGCATAACATGCACCACATGTGTTTTGTAAAATTTTCAATTTCAGTCTAGATTCATTTTAAATAACAAATGACAAAAAAACTTGAGCTTTAAAAACAAAAAAATCAATCTAAGATTGAATCTAAGTTGACATTATAACAACATGTCATCATGTATGCAAAATGTAACAACTAAATGCAAATGTACTTCAATCATTTTTACATATATTTATGAGCTTAAATGTGTAAAACCATAGATATGATTGTTTTAAATGACACATGATCACGCAAAATGTACCTAAATTTCACCTTTAATAGACATTTACACCTAACTATATAACATTCACACATGTTCAAATGCATAACATGTACCACATGTGTTTTGTAATTTGCAATTTCAATCTAGATTCATTTTAAATAACAAGTGACAAAACAACAAGTTTTAAAAACAAAACATGATCTAAGATCGTCTAAGTTAAAATTATATAACAACATGTGATCACATTCCAAATGTAACAACTATACATAATTTAAAATCATTCAATAAAAGTAAATGTAGTTCGACTATCCAAAATTTATATCATGAACAATAAAAGTAAATATAACAATGTATAGTGTTACAAGTATCAATTTATATAGAAAAGTAAATATGACACATGTTTAAGTTATAAAATACTAGATCAAATAAAATGTAGCACGTGCATCAATCAAATAGTGAACTTGGCAGCAATGTATTTTCCAACAGCCTCCTGAGTCTCCTTGTGATATCATATGAAAAATGGGGAACCTACAAAACATGCAAACATTAAAATTTAATGTTTTAAAATTGAATGAAAATGTAGAACTTCATAAAAAAATAAATAAATAAATAAATAAATCATGCAATCCCTCATGTAGTTCCCCCTCCATTGTCTCATGTTGGCTCTAATAGCATGTATAAATATACATGTACACATGTATAAGAAATTTATATTACATGTATTAAAATTAAAATTTAATGTTTTAAAATTTAATGAGAAATTAGAACTTCAATAAAACAAACTAAATGAAAAAAAAAAGGTTGAAATTTTCGTGCAATACCTCATGTAGTTCCCCCTCAATTGTCCCATGTTGGCCCCAATTGCATATATGTGTGTGTGTGTGTGTGTGTGTGTAATAAATTTGTATTACATGAAATAAAATTAAAATTTAATGTTTTAAAATTGAATGAGAATGTAGAACTTCAATAAAAGAAAGTACATGAAAAAAAAATCATGTAATACCTCACTTAGTTTCCCCTCCATTGTCCTGTGTTGGTTGTGCATCAATCCATCCTCCATGATAAACGGTACAATATATATATATATATTAAAAAAATTCAAATGAAAATGCATAAACTGATGCAATAATATTAAGAAAAAAGTTAGACAACTTCTTGTTCAAATTGTTTGGATGTTTCTATATCCATCATACACTCCATCACTAAATTCCTTGGAGAATGAAAATCATCTCCACAAACCTAAAATTCAAAAAATTTAAAACTGTAAAATAACTCAAGATCTATATCTCATTTTTTAATGAAACTTTCACTTCAATTTATAATTTGAAACATAAGTGAAAAATTGAATACTTGTGACAGTGGATTCTGCACATCTCCTAACAGGGAAGAAGAGGGTGGCTCCATTGCAAAAACATAAGACAGAATCAAAATATGTTAACATTTAATTATATACATGTGTGTACACAATTATTTCTTTTAAAAATATGTCATCATGATATCGATATAATAATATAATAATAAGTACATCAACATCATGAACACTTAAAAAACAGTAGCATTTCTGAATATATCATGTTAATTGCAAGAACCTGAACCTTTGACCGTGATATTATCAAAATTTTCGTTCATCAAGCGTGTTGACTGAAAATGGAGAACATATGATACATTTTTGTTATATTAACATATATAAATAAACATTTATATGTAAATTGCAAATTACATTAAAATATTCACCCTAACCATTAACACATACTGATCACATGCCCTCTTCCTCATGAAGAATTAAGTCATGCCAACCATTGTGAAAATGCTTTGCATATGTTCTAAGTTCTTCAATACTCATGTTATCTATCTCATCATCTATATTATACACAAAACGAGCACGTGCATTCTCCTGTGCTCTTTGTCGATTTAACCCAATATCAATTCCACCAAGTCTAGTTTGAACATTGTCTATGATGACATCCCTTTCTTATCGACTAATTTGAGAAGTGGAATCCATCGCTGACCAAAAATTTTCCACACGAAGAGTTAATCTTACCAATGGTGGCTTGGGGTGAGGCAACTCATCATCATTCTTAGAGCCCCTACAGTCACATAATCGACCTTTCTGAGGACTAAAAAATTTAGAAGGAAGGTCATTATAATTGGGTTTCATTCCCAATGAGAATCATGCATAAAATAATTTTTCAAAATAAACAGGAACCTCATCATTCCATGGTAGTATTCCATAGGTTGCAAGGTGTATATCATACAAATGGCCAACTATATTAGGGTTCTTGAAATATTGCACCTTTAGCATCTTTCTTTTTGGCCCTTATTTGAAATTAAATATAGATTTTTCCATTTCTTTTGTAACTTTGTTTTTAACATCGTTCCATTTATCAGGACCCATTAATGTTTCATTTATTTTCCTCATCACTTCTAAAAAAGTATCAGTGGTTGGCCCAAGCTTTTGGTAAACATCTGCAAGTGAGCTAAAGAGTGTGTAACTATTTCTAAGTTTTCTTGAATTTTAACAGGGAGTTTCAAAGACATAAGATCTTTATTCAATTTTGAATAAAGATATTCACACCTTTGTAATGTACATTGTTGGATGTTTGTTTCCCAAGGTAAATTGGGAATTTCAGAAGGATAATTCATGGTTGGTGTACAACCTTCTTCTTGAATAACGCGGTCTAGCCTATGTCTTTTTCAAGTAACATTTTTACCATCTACATCAATATATAAAATTATGTATAACATGTGAACAAATTTGTACAATTTTTATTTTTAACCATAAAAATATTATATAAATATTCTAAAAAATTAATAATTGAATGACAATAATATTCATATTGATGGCCACCTCTAGATGGTTGAGCAACATCATGCCCACCCTGATATGGTTGAGAAACAATATGACCACTTATTGATTGGCCACCACCCATTGGTTGAGAACCAACATGACCACCCATTGATTGGCCACTAGGGGAATGCGTACCACCACCCTCATGTTATTGGTCACCACCTATTGATTGGCCAACAAGGGAATGTGTACTACCACCACCCTCACGTGACGAGAGGGAAGCTTCATAAAAAAATATGAATTTCTAATCAATTCAAAAATAGATACATAAATGTGATTGATTATATTGCGTGAACCATACCACGATTGCGTGAACCATGGCCAAGATCCACTGATTCAGTAGATACTCTTTTCCTCCGAACTCCTAAAATATGAAATTTACTAAAAAATAATTTAACTCACTAAATTGATAAAAAATCAGTTCCATATGTATACATGTATGTACATGGGGATAAAATTATATATTCAATAAAAAATCAATTCCACATGAATACATGTCTATATGGGGATAATATTATATATTCAAATTTCATTTAAAAACATGCACGTTTAATATAAATACCATGAAAATCCCCTGATCCATGATCCCCCTCTCTCGTAGAGGCATGGGATTCTATTGATGTTTGCCTCGAAGAATCACGTGCCAAATGATCATCCTCCATGATATATATATATATATATATATATATATATATATATATATATATATATATATATATCTACAATGGAAATTTACAGTTATTTTTAAAATTATTATTTAAAAACTATTCAAAAAAATTCAAAAAATTGACGTACACAAATTTTGAGCACAAACACAAATTATGTAAAACATGAAACTTTCAAAGCACAAATTGATGTGTAAAACTCACTTTAAACAAAAATTTGTTGAAGTCATGCATATTTTAATTTTATAAAACATGAAGTTCGCCAAGTTAATTTTATAAAACATGAAGTTCACCAAGTTGTGCTTACATGGTGGGAGCACACTTAGTATATAATTGAAAAAAACATATGGTCGTTAAAAATGATGAATTTATAAGTAAAAAACACACACATATAAAAAATATGTTACAATTTCCATCAATAACTTTTGAAGTAGAGTGTTTCAACACTAATTCATCTTTGAGAGATGAATCATCAATAAATTTTGAATGAGAGCGTCTCAACACTAATTCATATTTGAGAGATGAATCATTAATAAATTTTGAATGAGAGTGTTCAACACTAATTCATCTTTGAGAGATGAATATTTAATTGGCATTGCCCCATACAATAATAATTCATCTTTGACAGATGAATCTTGAATTGGCATTGCCCCATACAATAGATCACCAGACATCTTATTAACATTTGCATAATGACTTATACTAAATGATTGAAATTGTCTAACAATACTATTTTTTTTTCCATGTAGTTGTTTTAGCCTCTCCTTCTTAACTTGGCACACGCCTTTTATCTGGTTGCACACAAGTTTAGAATTGGTGAAAACTAAAATTCCATTTTCTCCATACTCCCTAGTTGTTACCAAGCCTTTTGTCAATGCGATATAATGTGCTTCATTGTTTGTTGTTCTTCCAAGTATATTCATTTTCTTTTGGAGGACTTTGTTAGTCACAATATTGCATAGCACATGTCTAATCATTGCTTTCCTTGGATTGAGATAATAAGAAACATCTATGCATAATGTCCATTTTTCAACCATGTTTAGGGGGTTTCTTTATCCTTGAAAAAAACAAATTCAATAAAATATATTAAATGAACATTTATTGCAAATGCCTTAAAATTTATGGGAGAAATGACATGTACATTTTTTCCAAAAACACTAGGACTATAATAAAATATTAAATGAATATTTATTGAAAATGCCTTAAATTTTATGGAAGAAATGACATGTACATGGTTTCCAAAAACACTAGAAAATGCCTTAAATTTTATGGTATGGGATAAATGACAAGTACATGGTTAAATTTTATTGGAGAAATGACATGTACATGGTTAAGTTTATGGGAGAAATGACATATACATGGTTTCCAAAAACATTAGGGTTGTCCTTGCATTTAACTATAAGTTTTATAATTTACTACCAATTAAAATGAGTAACACCACATCCTAGCCATTATGTTTGGTTAGGTGATATACATGTGATTTTGAAATCATCCTTGCTGTATTTTATAATTTCTGAGTTTCTGATAAATGACATGTGCATGGTTTCCAAAAAAAATATGAAATGTATTTTCAAGGGAGTTTAAAAGGGGGAGTCGTTTTAGGGAAAAAGATGGTTGAATAACTCTAAATTCTTTCCTATATATTTTTATTTGTTTTAATGAAATAATTGAAATCTTGTAGAATTTTTAGATGAAATATCATAGTTGAACACATCATATTATCTCTCTTACATTTTTTCCCACTTGGTATGATTTGATTATTCATTTCATTTCATAACTACACATCATGAGGATACCATTGAAATAGAAATAATCAATACTATATAGAGTAGATGAAAATGAAATAATCAAAGTGGGTTGGAAAACTCAAAGTTCATTTCTATATATTTTTGGTTGCTTTAATGAAATAATTTATCTATTTTAATGAAATAATGGAAGGCTTGTGGCATTTTTAGATGAACTATCATAGTTGAACACATCATATTATCTCTCTTACATTTTTCTCACTTGGTATGATTTGATTATTTATTCATGGGGATATAATTGAAATAGAAATAATAAATAATATATAGAGTAGATGAAAATGAAATAATCAAAGTGCTTCTCGGTCAACTGCCTACGTAGTTGAAAGGTTGGACAATGCATTCAAAGTTCATGTGAGGGGGGTTTAAAAGGGGGAGACCTTTTATGGAAAAAGAGGGTTGGAAAATTCTAAATTAATTCCTATATATTTTTATTTTTTTTAATGAAATAATTGAATGCTTTTGGCATTTTTAGATGAACTATCGTAGTTGAACACATCTTATTATCTCTCTGACATTTTTTCTCACTTGGTATGATTTGATTATTCATTTCATTTCATTGCTAAACATCATGGGTATATCATTGAAATGGAAATAATAAATACTATATAGAGTATATGAAAATGAAATAATCAAAATGGGTTGGAAAACTCTAAATTCATTCCTATATATTTTCATTTGTTTTAATGAAATGATTTATTTGTTTCAATGAAATAATTGAAGGCTTGTGGCATTTTTAGATGAACTATCATAGTTGAACACATCATATTATCTCTCTTACATTTTTTCTCACTTGGTATGATTTGATTATTCATTCATGGGGATATCATTGAAATAGAAATAATTAATACTATATAGAGTATATGAAAATGAAATAATCAAAGTGCTTCTCAGTCAACTACCTACGTAGTTGAAGGGTTGGAACATGCTTTCAAAGGTCATAGGAGGGGGGTTTAAAAGGGGGAGTAATTTTAGGGAAAAAGAGGGTTGGAAAAATCTAAATTCATTCCTATATTTTTTATTTTTTTTTAATGAAATAATTGAAGGTTTGTCGCATTTTTAGATGAACTATCATACTTGAGAACATCATATTATCTCTCTTACATTTTTTCTCATTTGGTATGATTTGATTATTCATTTCATTTCATAGCTACACATCATGGAGATATCACTGAAATAGAAATAATAAATACTATATAGAGTAGATGAAATTGAAATAATACAGTTTGATTTATGTGAATGTGCTCATTAAAAGGTTCAACATAAGTATTGACTTTTTCCAAGCTACTTCTCATAAGTACTATGTCAACAATTGCATTGGTATATTTGTACCAACAACAATTACCATGTCCACATCCACAACCAAAATTTTTGGAGAATCACTAATTTCATTACCTATCATCACAATTGTCATCTCAAATTTATGTTGAAGCAAAAACATGAGGAAATATGTTCTCTTCATACAAAGCTTAATACTATTACAAAATGAAATGTTTAGAACTCAATAAAAGTTTCTAACCTTTTTCAATAGTCATACCAAAAATACACATGAGAAGGAAAAAAGTAGAGGGAGGAAAAAATGCGTGGCTGAGAGCCAAAAATGCACATGGCAAGGAAAAAAATAGAGGGAGGAAAAAATGCTTGGTTGAGAGGCTTAGGGGTGAAAATCAATAGAATGTAATTGCCTCTAACTCTTTCATTGTAATTACCTCTAACTCTTTAATTTTCTCACTAGAACATTTATTCCATGACAATATCAATTCCAAACAACTTTAAAATATAATTGATTTCAAAAGGGACCTTTGCCTTGGGCTTATTTGAGTTTGACATATGAATATTCCTACCAACTCTCCATTAGTACAGATAAATTCCACAATATTTTAAACTCTAATTAACTTATGAATTAATATATATTTCAATTCAATGAATAATAGTGATGAAAAAAAGTGAACAATAGTGAACAAAAAAGAATAGTAGCAGTCAACAATAGAAATGAACAACAGTGAACACAAGTGAACAATAGTTAATAACAATGAATAACAGTGCAAGAAAAATTGTTCTAACAATGTTAGAAACCAATGTTAGTGCTCTATGGCAGCAAACATCAAAGGTTTCATCCTTAATAAAATTGGATATATCTATAGTTAATAAACTTCCATCTCCAACATCAGTGAACAAAAGTGAACAATAGTGACTAACAATGAATAACAGCATGAGAAAAATAGTTCTAACATTGTTAGAAACCAATGTTAGTTCTTTATGGTAGTAAGCATCAGAGGTTTCATCCTTAATAAAATTGGTTATATTGAAAATTAATAAACTTCCCTCTCCAACAGAAGTGAACAGTAGTGAAAAAAAGTGAACATCAGTGAATAACAGTGAATAAAAAATAGTCTCACCTTAAACAAAATTAAATCAACACAAACACAAAAAAACTAGGAGTGTAGTACAACTTGGAAAAAGAAGGAAAATTACAGTGAAGTTTTTACATTGGTTATATGGTTAAGGTAAGCTCTATAAGGGTGTAATTAAGCTGCATATCACTGATCATTACTTATTATTTGCCTTGTATCATAGTTATTCTAATGTTTTATCTTATTCACATGGTCATGTTCATCAATCAATCAAGCTCTAGCTCCTCGAGAAAGGAGTATTGGGTAGATAATGGTATTAGAACCTCTATTAGTGCCTAAGATGTGATCTATTACTAATACTGGCATGTGGTTATTCATGTATCAATTTAGCTTTCCATACTGACATATACATATAATTTATGCCCTACTATACATATATTCCCTATCCACGGAGTGTAGATTATGGAAACATAACACTAAGACTAGTAATACTTACATGTTCCCACCACAAGCACAAGCTGACCCTACGCAAGAAAGTAGTCAAAAGAAAGACAAGCAGACACCTGGGAAAAGAGAGACCTAGGATGGAAAGGAAAGGAATTAGAGAAGCGGGGAACCAAGAAAGGAAACAGGGAGAGGAGCGAGATCAGACTTCTACATCCAGGATATTAAGCTATAATTAACGTTTGTGACATATAAAATAATAGTGACTTCAAAGGTTAAATTAGTGTCCTTTTCATGTGCTCCAGCCAGGGTAGAGAACTGAGATGTATGACACTTGGCTAGATAGATTGTCACTGCATGCTTGAGGTGAGCTGTGAGTTGGTGACAGGTGAACTGTTTCACCTATCCAGGGTAATATGTAAAGCCAGGTGAATTTGTATGATTCTTTCAGTTCTCTTTTTTCAAGAAGTAGACTCATCAACCATGCATCAATCAATTTATCCCTGTCGGGGAAGACCTTCATTCCTTCTATCTAGGTGTAAGGGATTTTCTACAACAATGATAATATCTTAAGATATTATGAATTTGTATATTCAACAAATAGACTCATAGGATGTGCTAAAAAACACATATCCCTCAAATGAGTGAAACAATAGGAAAAGAAGAATGCCTACACCTTCCCAAGTGGGGAAAATGCAGGAATTAGACCCTGCAAACGTTATTTCTGAATATATACATCTTTACTAGGTGAAATAATGTTGGTTTACCTTAGCATATGTTGTTAGGTTGTCACATACAAGAAGGGATTGGAAAGAAATCCCTTTTTATATGTTAAACAAACCTCCCAGCTACCCGACAACTTAAAAATAGCCAAATCCCATGACTTAAGTTATGCAGGAAAAGACTGAAACATAGAAAACATTATTTTATGAAAATTTTTGTAGTAAAATAATGAAATAACATGGATCTGGAGTTACATGGAATAATATGCCAAGAAAACAGAGATCTAGTCTCTTTATAGCATTATAAAGCTAACCCGGCAAGGGTTTCATGGAACACATGTACAAGAAATAGAAGATCTAAATATTTAGCTCAAAAAATGCAGTCTTACTATATCATTACATAAATATAGTTGAAAAATACAAAATAGGGATCAGAATCCCTTCCTCTAGCTTTCCAGGAGAAGGGTTGGCCCTTCCCTAGGAAACTAGCTCAAAAACAAGGGTCTTAACCCTGCTGCAGCAACTCTCCATAAAATGACGCAGTTCCTGCAAGAGATTGTGCTGTAGGAGATGAGAACCACTTTGGCCTACTAACAAGATCTGAAATGTGCTCATAAATCTTCCTATATGATTTCTCAGGAGGAGGAAAGCACCTTCTACTGAGAAACAAACCTGGAAGTGGTGTAAGAATCCTCCACTGCAACACCCTGCAACTCAGCAATATTTTGCTGCAGAAATAACACTGGGACTGAAGAATGATGCTTGGACTTGAGCCTATATGTGGAGAAATACAAGACAAGCTCTCCCAAGAGGCCTCTCAAGGGAAGAGGTGGGATTCCCACCCGGGAACACCCAGTGCTACCTTACTAAACAGCAAGGGGAAGCCAAGTCTAAACAGACAAGATCAATAGATAAAAATACCAAGCATGAATAACAAAGGCCTCCATCCTCTTCATATATAGCAAGTGAACCTCTCCTCATTGGGTCCCATTCACATGTGCCACCAAGCTCATGCAATTTTTCCTCCACCAAAACTGCGTTGTCCAAAGGAGATTCAATGTATCTAGATAGCTTAGTTGACTTGCTCAAAGTTGACTGAATCAACATGATCCCATCTCTGTTCACACCCAAGGGTGCTCAAATTAGCTACTTATTCTTACCCCTTTTAACATTAGGGTGTTATTGATCCTTCTAAAGAGGTTAATGGGCCTCCCTACCCATTTATTCACCTTCCTAGTGATAAAACAACTCTAATATTCCATTTAGCTTGTAGGCTAAAATTTTGGAATATTACAATCCTCCCCTCTAAAATGTTGCTTGTCCTCAAGTAACTGTATAAGCAGAGAAAAAATCCTCCCCTCCCCTTCTTGTGGCCTCCTCATCAAAAAGTCTCCACCACTGCTCAACATGATCTGTTACAAATCTGTCCTCCAATGTTCCCTCCCAAGCATGCAAAACCATATGGCTTACATCATAGAAAGGTGGAAGATGTAAGTGGAAACTTCTCGGTTGTCCAATGGCCTCCTAAAAGTAGGAGTGATGATGAACATGGGAAATATTATTCCCAATGAGTGACTCCCACACCCATGCTATCATCCAAATGAAATGAGCCAAACTAGTTAGCTCAAAAATATCCTCAACCCCCGGTTCATGCAATGTGTTGGGGCTGCATGGAGAGATTGGATCCTCCCGACCAAGTGGTTTCTCTCTCCATCTATGATAAGTGTGGGGCTGCTGCTGACATTGGGCTGACATATCATGACCTCCAAGAGTGGCCCAAGCTACCCCATAAAACAATTAAACCATGAAGTGCCTCCTCCAAAAACTCAAACTCCCCAAATGGCTTCTCCCACTCAAGAAGAGAGATGTAATTTGGCAATCATGGGCTACCCATTGCTCCTCCGGAAACATGCATCATGTAAAGTAGGAAGAATCATCCTCCCAATGGGCATCTTCAATTCATATCCCACTCTCCAACAAAGCTTCTCCTGAACATAGAGATATCAGCAATACATGGAAGAAAAAACAAGTAGAAACAAGTTGTCACATGACAACTGGAAAGTAGATCAAGGTCTCATACAAGGAACTAACACAATGCATTCCTTGCCTGCATCAAATCATACAAAAACAAGTGCTTTTCCAACCACTTGTTTGCTGCCACAATCACTTTACAAGATATAAGCATGAAAGTACAAAAGGGTGTCAATGGTGCACACCAAAAATCATGTGGCTTTCCCCACAAACCACCAATGAGATAGCCAATCTCAATGCTGAAAATGGCTTCAAGTACATCATTATAAAATATGCAAGAATGAACAATCCTCCTTGGTACAATATGCTGCTCATAAAAATACAAGAAGTACAAAACATAAGGTTAAATTGTACACTCTCCATTATGTACTTGAGGACTCGAGCTAAAATGGCTCAGCTGAAAATGCTCCCTTACTCCCAATGAGTAGGAAGGTGGTTGTGACATCCTCTCCATCATCATCTGGGCTATGCATCTATCCCTATGCTGAAATATGTCTTGTTGAATTCCCTCCCAAATGAACTCCTCTGCCAAGGCAAGATATGCATCAAAATGCATGGAAAAGAATTCCTCATGTGCTGCATGCAGCAGCTTCCCCTTGAGCCTAGAAGCTCTAGTCAAGAAGAATCTACCATAAAAATATATGAACATATCATCCACCATATATCTGTCATCTCCATCAGGGTCATCAAGAGTCATACATGCACTGAGATCCTTGGAGTACTCTACCAAGAGATGAGATCTCCAATAAGGATCAATCCTCCTAAGGGACAACGTTGATGATCTGTAATGTGAAGCCCTCCACATGCTATTGCCTCCTCCTTTAACATCCCTCATGCCAAATTCATCCTCCAAGTTGCTTCCATGCTCATCATGCAGCTGCTCATGCTAAAAAAGAAGTAGTGACCTTTGGAAGTTGGCCTCCCATGAGAAGCTCTCCTCCAAAAAGAATCTCCTAATCTTGGTCAAAGCAAGCATTAGTGGCCTCCATCTACTACAATGTATGGAGGATTCCTTCCTCAAAGGAAGTACCCTCTGTTTATCCAAATCTATGGAGCAACACACTTGCACCATGAAGGTGCCATCCTCCATGACTGCAACAACCTCTATCAGCGCAATACAGATAGTGAGAGTGGGTGGTGCTGAAAATGGAAGGATGTCCCCCTCCTCCTTGAGTTTATCCCAAACTCTCTGTGCTGCACTAGACTCCTCCAAATTTTTCACCTCTTCGGAATCCAAGAGTGGTGAATCATATGGCAACATTTCTCTTACCAACTCCAAGTCTGGTGGCCTCCCCGGTGGAATGCCTCCATGTAGTAAGACATCCATGGTAAGAGAAGAATGTTCATATGGTTGGGCAACCCTGCCCTTGCCTTTACAACGCAAAATATTCTCCCTCCTCCTTGCACTAGCTCTTTGAAATATGTAGGGGTGTGTGCTTCTCATCAAGTGATGATGTCCCTCCTCCCTACCTTCTCCTTCTATCAATATCATCTCACAATCAAGTTGCTCATTGATTTTACTTTACCTCCCATATGTGAGATTGTGGGGAACTTCTTGCAATGACACAAGAAACCCTCATGATGGAGCATGTGCTCCTCCTTCCTCTGCATGAGGCACTAGATATGCTCTAGATGTGACAACGCTATAACCTCCATCCTTCTCTTCATCTTCAATATGAATAGAACGTAACTGCTCAATAAGAGGATCCTCCTCAGAAAAAGGACCCTTAATGCCCTCTTGTCCAAGGTTATGAAATAAATATCTTGCCTCCAGTAAGGCATCATGCAATATGTGATCTCCTCCAATAGGTTTCTTAAATGGTTTTGATTTTGCAGGCCCTCCCAATTTATGCAAAAAGTTCCATTGGTTTGATTTCCTCATGTTTTGTATCAAATCTCTCAACCAATATTTTAGTGAACTTTGAAAAATAAGAAGTATTAAAATTTTGCAATAAAAATGACTCAAACAACCACCAAGCATAGGCCTTACCTTCAAAGTGCAGTGCTGCAACTCTAATGGCTTCTCCTTCAGAAACTGGGTGCTGCTGCAAATAAGCACACAACTCCTCCACCGAAGCTTTGGCTGAGAAAGTTGGGGATCCATCAAAGGTAGGTAGAGAAAATATATCCATGTCATGTAGCTAGCTCCTCTCCACCTTGATCTTCCAGAACTCTTTGAAAGTAATATGATCTCTAAAATTCTCAGTTTGAGATTCATACTCTTACAGAAAATTGCTAAGAGTTCCCTTCTCCGGCATTTGCTCTTCTTTCATCTCTCTCATATCAATCCTAGGCTTTTGAATGTGTTGTGCATAATAGGATGTAGCTACATGCTTACACCTATCATGTACCAATCTAGACCCGGCTCTAGATCTAAACTCCTCAGGAGATTTCATCTCTCCTCTCATCTTCTTAAGATTTTCATTGATGCACTGCATTGATTTTGGAAGAAGCTTTGTAAGCCTATCTTCCCTCTTTCCTCCACATAATGGAGTCTTCATTATTTTCACCTCTCCTTCTCTGGATAGCTGCATGGCTGATTTCCACAGGCTAAGCCAAGATTGAAGCTTCGATACCACTATAATATCCCAAAATAGGGATGTTCTACAACAATGAGAATATCTTAAGATATTCTGAAGTTGTAGATTCAGAAAATATACTCATAGGATGTGCTCAAAAACACATATCCCTCAAAATTAGTGAAACAATAGAAAAATAAGAATTCCTACACCTTCCCAAGTGGGGAAAATGCAGGAATTAGACCCTGCAAACGTTATTTCTGAAGATCTGCGTTTTTACTGGGTGAAATAACACTGGGTTCCCTTATAATATGCTATTAGGCTGTCAAATACAAGAAGGGATCAGAAATAAATCCCTTCTGATATGTTAAACAGACCTCCCGGCTACCCAACATCTTAAAAATAGCCAAATCCCATGACTTAAGTTATGCAGAAAAAGACTGAAACATAGAAAAAATTGTTTTATGAGGGTTTATATAGTAAAATAATGAAATAACATGAATCTGGAGTTACATGGAATAATATGCCAAGAAATAGAGATCTGGCCTCCTTATAGCATTATAAAGCTAACTCAGCAAGGGTTTCATGGAACACATGTACAAGAAAGAGAATATCTGAATATTCAGCTTAGAAAATGCAGCCTTATTTTAGAATTACAGAAATATAGCTGAAAAATACAAAAGAGGGATGAGAATCCCTTCCTCTAGCTTTCCGAGAAAAGGGTTGGCCCTTTCCCTAGGAAACTAGCTCAAAAACAAGGGTCTTAACCCTGCTGCAGCAAATCTGCATAAAATGACGCAGTTCCTACAAGGGAATGTGATGTAGGAGATGAGAACCACATTGGCCTACTGCCAAGATTTGAAATGTGCTCAAAAATCTTCCTAGCTGATTTCTCAAGAGGAGGAAAGCACCTTCTACTGAGAAACAGACCCGGAACTGGTGTAAGAATCCTCCACTGCAACACCCTGCAACTCAGCAATATTCTATTGTAGAAATAATGTTGGGACTAGAGAATGATGCTTGGCCTTGAGCTTGGATGTGGAGCAATATAGGACAAGCTCTCCCAAGAGGCCTCTCAAGGGAAGAGGTGGGATTCCCGCCCGGGAACACCCAGTGCTACCTTGCTAAACAGCAAGGGGAAGCCAAGTATAAATAGACAAGATCAATAGATCAAAATACCAAGCATGAATAACAAATGCCTCCATCCTCTTCATATATAGCAACTGAACCTCTCCTCATTGCGTCCCATTCACATGTGCCATCAAGCTCATGCAAGTTGTCCTCCACCAAAACTGCGCTTTCCAAAGGAGATTCAATGTATCTAGATAGCTTAGTTGACTTGCTCAAAGTTGACTGAATCAACATGATCCCATCTCTGTTCACACTCAAGGGTGCTCAAATTAGCTACTTATTCTTACCCCTTTTCACATTAGGGTGTTATTGATCCTTCTAAAGAGGTTAATGGGCCTCCCTACCCATTTATTCACCTTCCTAGTGATAAACCAACTCTAATATTACATTTAGCTTAGAGGCTAAAATTTTGGAATGTTACACTAGGTGGAACAATTATATAGCACTGATGAATGGGGCCCACCCATATACTCGTATATAGAGGTGTTGTGGGAATACCCTTATTCATGTTATGTGGATGGTACAGTGATATAGTAATTATGGAGGGGGATTCATGTAACCGTTATATCGAGCTTAGCATAGGCACAAGCATTTGACCGAGTTCCCCCCACATCTATAGTTTAGAAGCCAAATAAATATGAATACTACCATAATTAATAATCGTTAGTTGATATTGTTGAATCAGCAACACAAGCAGAGGTAGCAACTATGAATGTATTGTCATTTCAATGGGGGTTACCAGTCACATGAGTTCTTTTCATTACCTTTGGTTCTATCACCAATCTATACCTGGAATTGTTGAAATATGGCAGGTAGGAGTACTAATTGCATAAAATTTATATGCTTGGTGTATTAGATATGCCTAATTTTTATAGTTCATTTTAGGCATCAAGTTATATAATCTCAAATACAAAGAACATTACACAGACTTAAATACACACAAACAAAAAAAAACTAGGAGAGTAGTCCAACCTGGAAAAAAAAGCATGAGCATGCTGGGACAAGGTCAAGGAAGATGAGCTGAGTTGCAGACAAACATAGAGCCGAGGGTGAGAAGAAGAGGATGTAAATCTAAGTTGAGGACGAAGACACTGAGACAAGTTGTAGACGAAAAGCACAGGGTCGATCAGGACCAGAGAAGCCTGAAAAATCACTATAAATTTAAAACCAAAATTAAATTCAAACAAAAACAAAAACAAAAAAAAATTCCTCGAAAAAATCTTACCTTACCTCTCCAAAAATCATGATTAGTAGAATAGGACGCAGAGCTGAGATGAGGATGAAGAGGCAGAGACAAGTTGCAAAAATGCAGGGCCAAGCACAAGCAGAGAAGCCTGAAAAAAAACACAAACAATTAGAGGAAAAAAAAAAATAAATAAATAAATAAAATAACATGTCTTTCCTTACCTCTCCAACAGTTGTGATGAGCAGAAGAAGATGTAGAGTCGATCCAATGACAAAAACGGATATCCGAGCACCTGCCAACAGTCTCACCTTACCTCTCCAATGGTTGCAATAGTCGCATAACGATTACAAAACTGCTGAAAATATTCTCAGGCTTTGATGGCCGCTATATTTATAAGAAAATTTTGGGCCAAAATTTGTTTAAAATTTTGTCCAAACTTTTATTTCCGGGTTTTCTATCTCTGACCAAAAATCTGGTTAGAGACATCGTCAATGGTAATGGCAGAATAAGTTTGACAAACAGAAAACAAAGTTCGGCCGAAATGTTGGGAGGGTGAAATTTTTGGAAGTGTTTCTCACGAAAGTGTAACCCAACTTCACTATTTTACCCAACAGGTAGACCGAGCTCTTTCCTATTCAAGAAACCAATAGGGAGGCTAAAATGAAAAACATAAGTCCCACTTCTCTCCCAAACTTCCATCACCTAGATTCTGAGGACCTTGACACATTTATGTTTGAGTTTGTTGTCGCTTGTAGAACCTATGATTATGCTCCTAATGAGTTGAGTCTAAATTTTTTTGCTTACACCCTCAAGGATGCATCCTTGTGCTGGTTCATGAGCTTATAAGAAGGGAGAATAACCACTTGGGCTGAAATGTAGCAATCCTTTAATAAAAAATGCAAGGACTATTGAAGGTCAAGGATAAAAAAAGGAAGATATATTTAGAATGACATTAGGGCCATATGACTCTTTAGAAGATCTTGAGGAAGGATTCCAACTCAACTATAAAAGAGTGAACTGCACCCTTGACCCAGACCCTTGAAGCTTTTACTTCTCTAAGGTATTAGGGAGGATTTGATGGATTCCCTTAATTTTTTTTCTGGTAGATATATTTATGAGCTGACCTATAAAGATATCAAGAAAGCATTCAAGAATCATTCTAGGACTGGAAGGAAGAGGGGTAGGTCTAGTTAAGGCCTGATCAACTCTTCTCCCTCTACTTCAACCATCAAAGATGAGATAGGTATCAAGCTAGAAGACTTTAGGAGTTATATGTTGCACACCTTCATCTTGAAAATGGACACTATGTATATAAAAAAGAAGTAGGAAAAGGCAAGAAGGTCACTAGCTATATTTTTCCCTAGATCCACCAAGAGGCACCCCTGAAATGAGTGCCCATTTAATGCGATAGAGGTATTCTCTATTTGCGAGGAAAGTCATTCAACTAAAAAATGTCCCTCTCTTCTAGGCCTAAAGGTTGTGTATCAAGGTGCAGAGAGTGGGTTTGAACAACTTTGCTTCATCAACCAAAAGAGGCCACAAGGCCCTCGACCATACTAGAAAGGCATGCAAGGTGCAAATTATCCTTCTTTCAATCCAAACCAAAATTCAACCCTTCATACTTGGTATCTACAAACTCACTCATATTGGTTTATTCCCTCTAATTGGTCCTATTCTCCTTCGTATCCTCCTCAGCCTATCAATCCATCCTTCTATCCATACCAAATGTTATTCATCCATAATTTTCACTATCTGAAGATGACTAAGTATCAGTTCTAGATTTCTAAAAACAAAGTTCATGAACATTGTGAGTTCTAGAAATATCACTACCTTCATTATCCTTAAGATAATTTTTTCACTATTTCATCATCCCATCATGTCAATGCTCAGCTCACCCATCCCAGAAGACCCATCCTAGGCTCATGTCACTCAGTTTGTCTTTGTTGTGTCACCTTTGGCCTCAGCCCTCTATTTTGTTTTTCCTAACTCCTCCATTGTCCATCTAGTGCTTTTAAGGGAATTTTTCCTTGGTTTCGTGACCTCCATGGTTAAACATCAATAAAGATGATATCTCGATGCTCTTAAACCTCTTCATATCCTTAATATACCTTCATAAACACTTCCCATCACTCCTATCCCTCAAATTCATCATTTTTCTACAAAACCTAGTATATTTCCACAATTTGACACTTTTTAAGACTAGGCTTGTGTTTTTCCCTTTTGGACCCCTTCCCCTCACTCAATCCTTGAAATTCCACTTTCCCCTACTCCCTAACATCTATCCCTATCCCCCAAAATTTCCCCAAGAATTTAGACAACCCTTAACCCCTTCATTCCCCTCCCTCTACAAGGCAATCCCAAATCCCCTACACCAAACCCTAATTTTCTCTTCCAAATAAGCTAGGGTTTGCTATGGAAAAGAGAAATTATAGAAGAATATCCATATGGTAGGTCATATCAGCAATCATGAAGCCATACCAACTCATAAACATCATGCCTCCATCATTTTCCAAGAATTCATTCCAAGGGCCTAGTCATTTGCCACACCTAGGGTCATTTTTCCTTAAAAATATGTTTCTGACCAAACAAAGATGAATTTGGAAAAAGTGAGAGCGTTTTTTGTCCATCATAGGTCTAGTAAAAACAACCTCCTTCAGTTTTTACACATGTATTATGGTTTGAGAGAAATATCAAAAACACCGGTGTCCCAAGAGAATTTCTGCACTGCTGGGCTGACCTTGGACAAATAAGGTTTTCTCATAGCTGGCGTGTCCAAATGACTTTCTTGATGGGTCAAAGGAAAACTAGACTTAAATATCTTTCCAATCAGCTATCATTAGCTCAATTTGGATTTAAGTAAGGCCTCCAAAAGTTTTCTGCACCAGCACTCTGCATTTCTGCACCATCATTCAACACTTTTTGAATAGTGTTGGGAAAATCAGTTTTTGTACAAATAAATAGACACCAAATGGAAAACCAAAAGTTTTTGTGGAAGGCAGACTCAACCGGTTTTCCAACGAGCTATCACAAAGCTTATTCCGACATCGGGAAGGCCTCCAAATGCCCTCTACAAATTGGCATTGTGCACATATGGAGTGGTGCTGCGTATAGAGGAGATTTGGCCAGGGTTGCCAAAAAGTGGCCAAAATTCAATTTTTTTCTCCTCAAAGTTTGCCCCAAGCTCCTGCACAAGTTGAAAAGGGTCGGTGGTCACTTTTATTTTCCCTCCAAGTGTTCTTGGGAAGATGGATCAAAAGGGTTAAAGTGAATATGATAAGTCCTCCTTCATAAACAAGTAGATGGCATTCAAAGAACACCTAAGGTACCCTTTAGGGTTTGGCAAAGAAACATTCATTCCACCTCACCAAAGGTACAGAAATGAAAAGAGTATCAGCACAAAGTCATGAGTTTTAAAAAGGTAAAATCGAAGGTCTTAAAAATATCAAAGGAGGTAGACAAGAGGCATTGTATCCCACTTCACCAAAGGGACAGAAACAACTAGGAATATCAATGCAAGGGTTTGACTTATCAAAAGAACAGTCAGAGGCATTTTCAAATGGTCAAAGGAGGCAAGCAAGAGTTAAGATTGCCCAAGGAGGTAATTATGACAAGCATAGGTTCACTATTGATAAAATGAGGTGTTAAACTCCAAAAAGACAGTGATCAAATAAAAAAAGTTGTGTAGGCACCTGCAAGAACAGAAGTGGCTAATGGAAAGACACCAGTGAAAAACATGATAGAGTGACATTTTGAGGAAGAGGAAAAATTATCCTTTCAGTCTATCCACTGAGCAATCAAAAGGCCTAAACGATATGTGACTGAAAACTCCAAGATGAAAATGCCACAATGGTCACAAGCTTGTTGTTTACAAGTTTTAAATTCCATGGAAAGGAAAAAGTGAAGAAAACCTTCAAAACATAACACTAATGTAATTGTCTGCCCATTTTTATCAAAAAACTTTTTCAAAATAACCTTTGATTTTCAAGAAAAGACTCATGTTTTAAATTATGGGAAAGAATCCAAACTTAAGCTTGTGGAAAGGTTTGTGAGTACAAGGAGAAGATCATTACGATCCATCAAAGATAAAAAAACATTTTTCCTCAAATTCCTGCCACCTACATGACAAAAAGAACAAAAAATCAGTAAAAAGAAAGAAGGGAAGGAAAATATTATAAAGGTGTGTTTTTTATCCTAAAATAATTTTTCAAAAAAAAAAAAAATGTAAGGCTCTTCTTTTGCCCTCCTCCCAACTCATTTTGTCTTGCAAAGGAGGAGGAGAACCATTGAAGCAATTTCTGGGGGGTTTCTGCAAAAATTGGTAAAGGTTTCAAGTGCTACGCACCGAGCTATCAGCACTGCACAGAGAGGGGGAAACCGCAATGTTAAATTACACTGCACTGCACACCGGGAGGGCGACACTACGCACCTGTGAAGGTGTTGCGCACAGGCTCAGACTTGGTCAAAATTTCTTAGAAGTTGCCAAAATCAATTTTTTTTTTGCTTCCAAGCCCCTGCACAAAGTTAAACAAGGTTGATGGTCCCTCTTATTAACTTCCAAATTGATCTCTTTACATGCACAATCAAAGGAAAAGTTCAAAACCCTAAAAATTGGCCAAACCCTAAACCTTCATGCCAATCAAGCCTTTGACCCTCTAGGGCAAGGAATTACCAAGTAAAAGCTTGTCATAGGCATAAAGGCACTCAATGCAAGAGAAGCCTTCTCCTAAACTCCGAAATCATTCCTTGATTACTTCATTTTTCCCTCATTTGCTAAAAACTGCCCTCACATCACACAGACCTAAAGCTCTGACCAAGCTAAAAACCATTCTATTCTAAAATACACAAAGAAATGAGCACTTGGATGAAGACAGTGAT
Source organism: Pinus albicaulis (assembly GCA_034641835.2). Classification (NCBI taxonomy): domain Eukaryota; kingdom Viridiplantae; phylum Streptophyta; class Pinopsida; order Pinales; family Pinaceae; genus Pinus; species Pinus albicaulis. The sequence continues at coordinate 1,561,422,464 of CM076570.1, read as the reverse complement.
GGTGATGACACAAATGAATCACTTCCAAGTACAGAAAGAGGTATTACTGATGATCAAGATGAAAGCCAATAAGTTATTGAAGACAATGATGAGGGTGACAGTAAGCAAAGAAGATAAACATGACGGTCAAGAGGGAAATGTGCATAAACATGAAAATAAGCCTAGTCATAGTACAAACAGTGACAATATGGATGAAAATATTGAACATGAAGAAAAATAAGATGATAATGAAGAAATATCAGATCAAGAAGAGGAAACCAACAAGGCACAAATAGGATTTGATGAAGGAGACAGTGATAAAAAGAATTCCACTGATAGGATAGTCAATGAGGAAAAGGACAGTAAAAGAGATAAGTCATGATAGTCATGACAGCTGTCATGACTATCATGACACTAATCAGACTCTTAATGACAAAGAAAATCAAATTGATAATGCAGGAAATGATACAAAAGAGAACATAAATGAAGGACAAGGCCAAAGTCAAGTAGATGTAGAGGCTGATGATCAACTCTAAGACCAAGGTAAAAATACTGAAGATATCAAGAAGGTTAACAATGATGAAAGTGTTGAAGGCAACAGTAAGGCTCACAACTCTCCCAATGGGCAGGATAATGATGGAGAAAATGATGGGAGATCTAGCAGTGATGATAATGACAGAATTTGAAGAAGGAGGTATTATTACAGATGGATTACCATGATAGTACAACAAGTAAAACACAAGGCAGCCAAGAAGACAGTCATGAAATTAGTCATCCTCCTAATGATAAATAAAGTTACCCTTTTCATTGAATTTTGAGCACTCAAAGAAGGTAAAAAACAAGAAAAACTTAGAGATGTGGCTCAAGATTTTCCACAGGCTTCTCAAACCCTTTGAAGAACTTTTCCACCAAATTTAAGGAAATTCTGAGAAAATTTTGTCTTTTTCAAATTTTGAGCCCTCTATGCGCAGCACCCTAGGTGCTACGCAAAAAATTGGTGCATCCTTAACTCACAAACTTTGCATTTTTGGATTCCTCACATCACCAGTAGTCTACGCACCAAATTTCAAATCATTTGGAGCATTTTTGACCCCAAAAAGGTCAAAAAAATCAAAATTTTGACCTTTCTGCCTCATTTTCAGACCAGATGCTTCACACAAAGAAGTGTTGGGAAAATTGGTTTTTGAATAGGTAAATGGCATCCACTCAGCACCACTCAAGAATTTCTTTAAAGTAGATTCATCGGGCTTTCCAACGAGCCATCACGGAGCCAAATCCGGTGTCTGGATGGGGTCCAAAACTCAGCTATAAGAGACCCTATTTTCTGTTGAAGTGGCGCTATGCATAGAGGCTGTCTAGTGTGTTTTGGACCAAAAGTCAACAAAATACACTCATTTATTGCAAATAGCTATTTTTGAGTTTTTGAGGAAAATTAATATAAAATTAGGTGCAAATAGTTATTTTGGCATTTATTTCTTAGGATATTATGTGCCTTGGGCCTTGCATGGTCTCTTGGCCATAAATGACATTTATGGTTATATTTGACATTTTCCTACCACATTTAGGGTTTTAGTCCTCCTTTTCTCCATAAATAGAGCATGAGGCCCCTATGTATTTTGTTGGCATTTGATGAGCTTGAAGAGCAATATACATGGTTTCATGAGCTTGGAGAAGAAATTGGTTTTGTGAAGTGGATGAATGGCTTGTTTGCTTGGATGATGGAGAAGCTTGTTTGCAGGATTCCATAGCTTGGTGAATGGTGATGTTTTCCTAATTTGTCTATTGTTTCCTTTGTTATCATTATGTTTCATGTTTCTTGGCTGCTATTAAACATAAAAGTATAGGTTGAGACATGTTCTTTGAGGCACCTCAGTCCTCCTGTTTGTTATAGCCTTTATGTTTTCTCTTTTGGCCATCTTAAGGAATTCTTTACTGCTCCTTATGTCCACAAACAATTATTTTTTTGTTTCATGTATGTTTAGTATGCTAGCTTACAAGTATGATTCATGGTATGCCCTACTTATTTGAAGTTTTCAAAACCCTATCTTGAAGCCTTTCTGTGAAATATTGATTGTTAGGTTAAGTCAAAGAGGTCTCGTTCGATCTTGCCCTTTGTCCATGCTTAAAAACTTGTTTCAGAGTTCCCAATAACTTGATATATGTTGTTTAGCAGTTACCTCTCCATAAATTGAGTTATTTGTATTGTCTTATGTGTTTTCCAAAATCTAAAGGTGAATTTCTAAAGTTAGAAGCTCTTATGCTTTCTATGTTTCACTGGAATGTTTCTCTTAGATGTTTATTAGTTTAGAATATTGTTTATTGAGCTTAATATTTTTCCCTACCTCATAAATTGTAAATTTTAAACTATACATGTTTAAGACCTCTTAGTCTTTCCCAAACTTAATGTTCACTACACCTTGTACATCACCTTAAGGATCCATTAACCTTGCTAAATCGGCCTTGCAACACACTCTGTTTCATAATTTAGACACTCTTGACTTTCACTTGACTCCATAGCCCAATGGCTTTGAAAAAATATCACTCCACCTATTCCATTTGACCATCTTACCCAACCGAAACAATCAACAAACCCTACACCTAATAACTAGCCTAAAATCAAAACCCTAGAGCAAAAAGAGCACATCCTTTGCACCATATAGAGAGATCCCTCTCTGAGTCCAGGAAGGCTAGGTCCTTGAACTCCAAAGCTTGTTTCCATGTTACCCTGTCATTTGGTCTACCAATCTGCCAAATCACGGAACACAAACATTCTGGCGATCATGGTGGGAACTTCTGAGTTAGTGACAAACCAAGTAGTCCTTAGATCTCTGAAAACTCACAAACATCCTTAGATTGGTATTTAGTTATTGATGGTGGACAACAAGAACATCCTTAAAATGGTAAACATCATCCACCTAACGACTCCACTGGTCTTCAGTAGCCCTGTTTACCCCACTAGTTCTTATAAACTCCCCTAGGAATGCATTAAGAAATCCCAATCATGCTGATGGTGGACAATGAATTTGAAATCATCCCCCTGGAGAATCCACAACTCTCAATAGACCTAAAGACTCCACTGGTAGAGAACTCTAGATTGGTTGAAAAGATTCAGTGACCCTTTCTAATTTACAAACATGGATCCAAGGATACAAAGGAGATATGCTCCAATGAGTAGAGATCATATCCCTGGATTCCCACACAAAATTCTTGAAATAAATCGGATAAAAAACCTACCTATATTTCAAGATGAAAAAGTTGATGACCCCTTGTTACATCTCATAAAATTTCATATACACATATGGAGGTTAAAGGTTGAATGGCACGAACTACCTCATGAAAATGTTTACGGCAACATTATAAGGTAAGGCACGAAATTAGTATGAATGGCTAAAATATGATAGCTCATTTTCCTTAAAAGATTTCCACAAGGTGTTTTATTAACGTTATAAAGAATATTGTCCATCTTTATCATTAGCTGAAAATTGTTGTGATCAATCTGAAGATTTCATACAACACCTTGTAAACATTGATGAGGATTTAGGGAATTTGCATCCTAAAGATTTATTAGAAGAACTCCATGCATTTCATTCTCAAGATAGCTATCATGACAACCTAGAGGAGTTATAACCCAATCAAGAAATAGAAGGAAACCCACAGAAACTCTCTGAAGGCACAAGTAATGATTCACCATATCTTCTAGGTGAGGCTCAAAAAAACATTCAACCTCAAAATAAGCCTTCACAAGAGAAAAAGAACTGTTGTAATTCTATCCAAAGAAAGAGAAAAATTCCTCCTCTTTTGACTGAAGAAGAAATAAATCAGATGTTAAACATTCAACCAACCTCTAAGCCTTCATATGAACAAAACATTTCTATTCATTCTCCTGCTAATCCTATCTACCATAAGTCAGAAAGTGAACTTGTAGATCAATTAAAGGAAGAACAAACTAGTAATCCAATATGTTTGATTAGTGAGCTTATATATGTTGATGACTCCCCAAATTTTGATTAGTCTGATGATGATGATGTTGTCCAAATAGAAGCTAACCTCGCAGAGCCATCAATGGTTGATTTTAGGGATGAAGTTCACTATCATCAAATTGAAAGTAGTAATCAGCCAAGATAGGTCACCTATGACACCGATGAGGAAAGCCTTGAAATTTTATAAGTATGTGAAGAGTCTCTGACTCTTTGCTCTACTTCACTTCAGTCCATTAGAAATAACTTTCACATAATTGGTAGTCAACTGTCTTTCAGTTTTGATGTTGAGGTTGAGGAGGATGAGGAACTTCTTGAGCAAGTTGTCAATGAGGAACTTTCTCCTGAAATGTTTGAGGAAATCATTTGGAACATGGAATCCTCCTTAACTCGAGATTTGCAGCCACCAAGTTCCTTTGAATTACAAATTGCAGATGAAGGCATGGAAATTAATCATCACAAGAAAATTGCTGCACTTATTTCTCAAGAATATTTGTTGCCAAAGAATGCTCCTATTCATCGACATGGTGGTTTTCACATAGAGCTCATCTCACTCTATCAAAGCACATCAGGTTTGTTAGAGGATAACATTTCCATATATGATGAATCTACCAGTTCAGAAGATCATGAGGAAGAGGTGGAGTTTCTTTCCCAAAAGAGTCCCAAGCATAGCCAAGTGGAAGAATGTGTAGTCCTAAATGAAGCTTATGTCTCAAATCCTCTAGATCAGGTATTATTCCAAGATCCATTTGTTGTTTTCCTTGAGAAATCTAAAGGAGGAGTGTGTTCTGCCAAGAACAGTTTGTTGCAAAGTGTGAGAAAATTTTTAAGCATTACTGCCCAAAAAAAAGTGAGGTGGAAGTGGCCTTTTAGTTTTGTCAGCACCCTCAAAGAGTTGAACCAAGATCCCTCATGCAATCATCTGCTTGATTGGTTGTATTGGAAAAGAGAGTTCACCAAATGAATGTATATATCATGTGTAAATTAGATTATGATAGATAGGCATGCAAATAAGCTCAGCCTTCGAGTATATTTTAGTTATAGATTGTTTTGAATATACAAAAAAAAAGAAAAGATGAAAAAAGAGGGTAGAGTTAAAGAAAAGGTACAGCCCCATACCCAAAAAATAGTAGTATTGAAAGTGTGAAAGCCTAAATGCCACTACTGGTGCAAAAAGAATGTCTTGTTCAGTCATCTAGCCTAATCATGGCTGAACATGTTTTAAATTTATTGTTGATAGAAATCTCACCCCTATTGAACTAAATTATACAATAACGAGAAAAGGAATTCTTAGTCATCATATATTCCATAAAACAATTTAGACATTACAGAAATGGATATCAAGTATTTATTTATACTGATCATTCTGCCATTAGGTACTTAGCTAATAAACCAATTAAAAATGGGCGAGTGACTCGTTGGTTGTTACTTTTGCAAGAGTTTGACATCACTATGAAAGATCATCCAGGAAAGGAGAACCCAATCACAGATTTTGTTTCTCAGGTTCCAAAGATAAATGATCCACTAGAAGTAGATTACCAGATTCTTGATGAACATTTGTTTGTCATAGCAGTGAAAGTGTCATGGTATGCAGATGTAGAAAATTATCTTGCATTAGGAAAATTGCCCAGGAATTTAATAGCAAAAGAAAGGAAGCTGATTGTCCAACTCAGCGCCTGATTTTCTTGGATTGGTGGATATATCTTCCACACAGGGTCTGATATCAACATACGTAGATGCATTCGAGAAGATGAAATTTACGACATCCTGAAGGCCTGCCATGACGAACCTTGTGGTGGACACTTCGCAGACCGAAGAACCGGGCACAAAGTATTAAAAATGGGCTATTATTGGCCCACTATTTTTAAATATACTAAGAAATATGTGCATCCTTGTTATAGCTTCCAAATAATGGGTCACTCCGATTAATCAGATGAAATTTCATTACAACCACAATTTTTGCTTAGAACCTTTTGAATGGTGGGCGTTGGATGTTAATTGGCCCATTCAATCCGCCATCAAACCAAAAAGCCTACATGTTGGAATGGACTTGACGGAGGCTCAAACTAAAAGACTTCAATAGATAAACAAATTAGGCAAAGCCCGGTTACTTGCTCTAAAATGTACCACAATCATTCAGCAACAATGGGCTAAGTGGCATGACAGCCTTATCAATAAGAAGACGTTTCAGGAAGGAGACTTGGCACTCCTCTATGATTCCAGATTTCAAGACTTCCAGGGTAAATTACAAACAAGATGGCTTGGGCCATATGAAATTCAAGAAGTGAATAACAATGGCACTTTCACTTTGACCACCATCGATGGGCCCAGATCTTCCTTCAGAGTAAATGGACATCGGGTACATTTTTATCATAAAACAGTCACAAAGGAGTTTTTTTCCAACAGGTACATGATGACCCTGCTATGAAAATTTTAGCTGCAGGGAATAAAGACCTGGCAGCTTTACATTCATAAAAAATTGTTTCCTTTTAGTTTGTAAATAATGTATATATTTTCTTGCATTTTATTATAATTTGTTGTTTTTAGATAAGCATCCCCGTACAAATGCAAAGGATTCCCTTGTTTTCCTTTCTTTCCTTCTTTCGTTTTGGTGTGTTTAATTGTTGTTTAATCAATTGAACAACTGTTGTTCAATCGATTGAACAATGAATTGTTTGATTAAACGAAAATCGATTTTTATTTTTGTGTTTTTTTTGTTCAATCAATTGAACAACTTCTATTCATCGATTGAGCAGCGTTTGCTATTGATCAAATGAACAACCAATTTTTCTTTTTTGTGTATTTTTTTTGTTAGTCAATTGAAAATGTATTAGATCAAATGAACAACTAATTTTTATTTTGCGTGTTTTTATTGTTCAATCAATTGAACAATGTTGCTTTTTATGTCAAATGAGCAATAGGTTTTTCTTTTGTGTTTGATGTTCAATCAATTTGGCAATTGCTACTCGATCAGCAGAACACATGATTTTTTTCTGCATGTTTTGTTTTCAATTGATTGAACATTTTATTCAACCAAATGAACAATTGATTTTTATTTTTGTGTGTTTTTGGTATTCGATCAATTGAATAGCTACTTTTCAATCGATTGAACAAGCTGTTGTTCGATCAAATGGACAACCAATTTTTCTTTTCTGTGTTTTGTTGTTCAATCAATTGAAGAGTTGTTTTTTAGTCAATTGAAAATTCATTGTTCGATCAAACGAACAACCAATTTTTCCTTTTGCGTGTTTTTTTTGTTCAATCAATTGAACATTTGTTGTTCAATTGATTGAACAATTGTTGTGCAGTCAAATAAACAACCAATTTTTCTTTTTTGTTTTTGTTGTTCAATCAATTGAACATTTGATGTTCAAACAATTGAACAACTATTTTTCGATCAAATGAATAGCCAATTTTTCTTTTGTGTGTTTTTTTTGTTCAATCAATTGAACATTTGTTGTTCGATCAAATAAATAGTCGTGTTTTTTTTGTAATAAATAGTTGTTCAATAAAATTAACTTTTGCCATTTTTATTTCCATTTAATAATTTTATTCATATATTTTGTCATGAAAATCATCTTGTTGGATGAGGAATGTGTACCTGGGAAAGAGAAAAAAAGCGATACTAATCACATTATGATTTATTTTACCTTTGATGGGTATCTTTATTTTTAGACATTGATATGGTTCATCTATATAATGGCTTGCTGGATATCTCCTTTTCAAACATATTATAAATGATTCATTATCTTAATACCATGATGTTTTATCTTTTTACACTATCAATGGATGATCCTCTTTGGCATGATGACTTAGGAATAAGGACATAACTATTATTGGCATTTTTTTTTCTTCTCACGACATCCCTAACTCTTAAGGAGTTAATGAGCCTTCATCCATTTATGATGAAAACTAAGAAAATAATATGAAAATATTCTTAGAGAGGATAAGGAGTCTCATCATGATCTAGCCTACCATGATCATAACTAGGAAACAAGTGGCATTCCCATAATGGACACCACACCAGGGAAATGACCTTCTATATAGGTAAGAGCTGCCTGAAGGACAGGAGGTATCATCACGAGCCAGCCTGATCACTTTGTTAAACCCTTGTGAATGGCACTCTGATGATCTAGTTACCATGCCAGCAAAGTGGTCTTTCTATAGAATTAAACAATTTATCTATGTCTTAAACAGAGGATTCTGGCTCATTTTTGGGTTAAAAAGCAATCCTGTCAAGGCTATGGACACCTGCTAGAAGAAATGGCTATGTTTGTGGTATTTGAGTTTTATGATAATATCCAATCATTATATATTCACTTATTTCCTACTGACTCATTCCCAAAGATGAATTTACCGTTTGAACAATGTTATCTTTATATTAACCAATATGCATGGTAGACTACACTTTCATATGAATTAAATTAATTATTCTTGATCACTTGATACCAATAGATGTTATCATTCCTTACCTATCATGCTTCTATCACATATTTCCATCAAATAAAAAATATTTTTCTCATAATAATTATTTCTCAGTTTTTCTCCTTTTTGGTCATTTCCCCACTATTCTTATGATTTGTGTTGATTCGACCGATTCCTTCCACAATGTATGTTTCTTTGATTATTATTTTGCTGCATTGATGATCCTCAACGTATTTCCTCTTTTTCTATGCTCTAAGGGCGTGGACGCCCTTCTAAAGGTGTACATTATGGGCAATCATGTGAACTAATTATCAAAATCCTCTAAAACCTACTGATGCGAAAAGAAAATATAATTGCATTTATATTTTTAAAAACAGTTTCAAAGTATTTCATGCAGTATTTGTGTTGTTCCAAATTAACAAAGCTGTGAGAAGTGCATGCAGAAGTGTGAATTCGGTTTTTGAAGCACAACAACTATAGGTGGGAGATCTGCCCCCAATGAACCCACAATACTCAATATCAAAGAGCAAGCTCACGTTTTTCTTCGTCGCGTTGGTTGGCTTCCATATCTGGAAAAAATACAAGGATTCCACACTGAGATAACATTAGAATTCCTGCAGAACTTGCAGGATGGACACACAATTGTGAAGGGAAGAGATATAGCAGTATTGGAAGCTATAATAGTTGAGGTCTCTAGACTTCCGGCAACAGGAACAAGGTGTAATGATAAGCACGTCCTCTTATACAAAGGATTTGCGGTGTTTCGGGACTCAGATGAGCAATTGGTTTTCAAAGGAAAAGGGATTCACCCTACGTCTTTCAAGGAACCTTGGCAAGAACTGGAAATCATTGTTTAGAAGTATATCATGTGCGACGGATGTCAAGATAGGGTAAAACCGTGAAAACTCAAACTTCTAGCCATACTCAAATAGAGAATTTTAGTTAATTTTCCATTCTTTTTTAATTCCTTGTTGCATGAAATTTCTAGTAAGGTTAGGAGGGCTAAGAATCCACATACAATTATCAGCCATCATGGTCTATTAAAGATTATTTTCATTCATGAATTGACCAAGCACCATTTAACTTGGGATGCCTTTGTAAACCCTGTCCTAACCCCACCAGAGGAAAACCCTAATAAGAGAGAAATTGAGCAGCTGAGAATAGAGATATCAATTCCAAATAAAGAAAGAAAAAATAGGACTTATACCTCATCCTCGAGCCCAGTAAAACGAAGACGCCCAGAATAGTTAAGTTCATGACAAGACACCTCAACCTTGGCCAATGAGGCAGTGCATCCCATACACCTCCTCTAAGCACACAAGATGAGTTCCTACAAGAATATGAGGAAGAAATGACCTGAGTGTTGGAAAGTATGAGTTCATTCTGTGAAGAAAAAATCCCTATGAGAATTCTGAGGGATAGATTTACCCCCTAGGCAAGTCAACCTTTGCTAGCACTTATGGCCGCACTGAGATTTTACCTTCTGCAGAAGAATTACTTGATTCAAGGGATTCATCTCCCTTTGGTAATGAGTATTTGGAAGAAGAAACCCATACAGAGAGAGCTCCTGAATCTGAAAACCAGTCGAAAGATATTGTCCCATTGGACCAGGATACTGGTATAGGCACAAACCCTTTGGTGCTTAAAGAAAACAATGTCCCATTAGATCAAGATACCGATATAGATACAACCCCTCTGGTGCTTGAAGAAAACATTATCCCACTAGACCATGGCCTAGAAATTAGCACATCTACTATTGTGCCTGAAAAAGATATTGTGTCCTCTTCTACTAAAAACCCTATAAAGAAGAATATGTCAGGTAGAACTAAGTTGTGGAATTTGTGTAAGAAATACAAGAAATTGAAGAAAACATTCAAGCAATTAAGGGAATGGTTAAAGGAGGCAGATAAAGCCTGGAAGCCTATAATAAAAATAGACATTGTTGAAACCCTAACAGAATTGGAAACATAGACATAGGAAATACAGATAGATGAAACACCTTGTTATACTCCTCTGATAAAACAAGTTGTTATTTCAAGGCTTCAAAATGAATTGACACAGACCCAACAGGAGTTGGCCAATATAAGAAGGAAGTGGTGCCCTTACAGGTACATCAAAAGTTTCTAGAGAAACTCAACAAGCTTGCTGCAACAGAAGATGAAACTTTCGCCAACCTTAGAGGCGAGTAGGAGAAGGTAAATAAAACACAAGCTTAGCTTGAGGAAGCCACAAAGCAAACAAATACTATTTTCTCTCTTTACTCGGATGTCTTATCTTCTAGATCACCTGCTACTAATTATGCCTTGTTTTTATTAGAGAGATATCTATTGTTAAAAGTGAAAGCCATTAGAGTAGGGAAGCCCATTGAATTTAAGACCACTACAAAATTTATCCAATGTTGTGGGGAACATAATGATATGGTTCAACGCCTCCTATGTGAATTGTATTTACACAATTTCTTTTTGGAAGATGAGAGAGATAGTTCCATAGTCCCTTCATTTTGGACATCCAACTTCAAGACTTCCTTTCTTTTGTTGATAATCAGATTAAATGGGTTAAGGCCAATAACATTTTTCAGAAAAAGTTACATGGCTTGGATCTCTGGGTTAGAGGAGAACCCACAAAACCCCTGCATCTCTTCACCCAACATAAGAGATTAATTAAACAGAAAGGGGGTGTAGCTAAATTGGGACCACTCTACAAAGACATTGTACAGGCAGGGAGTGAGTACTTTCAGGAGATCAAGGAAGATGCTTTTCTAGAAACCAAGAAAATATGGCAAGCTTCCACTAATAACGTTAAAAACTGTGACCCATTTAATTAAAGGAACTTTAAAGTTGATGTTGTTCATTTTAACAGATACAAAAACACAATCTTAAGAATGGGTCCTACTTGGATAAGGTGCCACTACATATGTCCTATTATATGGTACCCTCCTGAAGGCTATCACCATGAATATGATCTCCCAGAGGGTCATGTAAACCCAGGTTTTGCAAAGATCAAATAGAAACATGGTTTTAGATTATATAAGGAGGAATTCTACCGTGCTTATTCCTTGACACTATTACACCTCAACCATCTGATTTCATGAGGACATGCAACAAGGTAAGCAGGGGAGTATGTTGGGCCATGAAAAAGGTAAGTTTTACCCTCATAATTAGCTTGATTTATTACTAACTTTCATATGTTTACCTTCACTTTGGAAATAAATCTAGAAGAATTAATTGTAAAGAAAAGGTAAAACTAATTATCAACAAACTATGTGATTATTGGCATAAAAGCTAACTTTCGATGTTTTTATGTGCAGGAAATATGAACCAAATAACTGTTATTCAAAGAACTGAATAACAACGGCCAAGAAAAGGAAAAGATCGTATTCTATCCATATGAACCAGCAAAAGATAAGGAGAATCACGCCTATTTCATAATGCAATCTAATGGACAGCTGCAAAATCCTCAGGATCTCTTGATCCTGAGGATTCACTATTATCCGTTTTTTTTTTCATAGGTTATAAAAGACCAATAGGTGAAATAGAATGAGAGACTTTTTACCCGTATGTTATAATTTTATATTATTCACATTTCTTCATAACAAAGTTTTCGTTCAGTGATGTTGTACCTTTACTATTGAATTTAATGAAAGAGATAGTTGTTCCTTCGTTATCGTGTTCAGAATATCTTCTAGCAGAGACTTCTAGAGGCTCTGGACCAGGTCACTAGGAGTTCTACTGCTTTTCTTTGTTATATTCTTATTTTCCCTTTCTGTAATTAATCATTTCTATGTTTTTTAGAATTGCAATTGATTTAATTATCATCAAAATTGAGTTTTTTGCATTTCCATTTGAAGTCTTAATCGCTTTTACTTTCCGCATCAGTGTTATTATTTCACTTATTTAAGTTATTCAAGCGTTTTGATTGTTGTCCATTATGAGTGATGTTATTTGGTTAATCAGTCATTGAGAATGTCAATTGCAAAGCATGAATAAGTTACTCACTGTTCAATTGCTGCAGTATTCCCTTTCTGATTAAATAGATTTTCATAGATGTTGATTAGTGATTCTAGTTAAGTGTGAATTCCTTAATTCTTTCATTTCAGTTTGCTTCCTACATAGAATAAGTCAGAATTAAGTTAAGTTGATTGATTAAAGTTATTTCATGATTGCTTTCAGAATTGTCTTGATTGAACTTCGAGAATTAGATTTTACTTCTTGCAATGATTTAAAATTCTTAACCTCTGATTTCACTTGCATAAACTTTGTTGAACACTCTTGAAATAAACAGACTTACCCTAGGCTGATAATTCATGTAGGTGTTAGGATTTCTTTTAAATAGTGATCTTAATGCACCAACATCAGGTACAAAAAGTGAATCTACAATAAGGTAGCTAATATGCTTTATAGGCCTATCGTAAATTCTTCTATTATACTCAAGTGCAATTGAGTTATGCATGAAATTTACATTGAAAAATATGCATATGATAGTGATTTTCAATATGTATATGAAAACTTGAGTCAAGGAAACCAAAATGGAGAGTTATATTATCATGTGCATAACAGTTTTTTGTATCGCTTGGGTAAGTTATGTATACCACAAGGAGAAAGAAACAGTGTCATAAGGGAGGCACACACATCATTGATTGTTGGACATTTTAGTGTAGGCAAGACAATAGCGAATCTCAAAAGGTGTTGTTATTGACCACACATGATTGATAGTGTATCTCATTTTATTAGAGGATGTTCTTTATGTTCAATAAGTAATCCTAGTAATAGGAAACTTGGATTGTACACTCCACTTCTAGTTCCTTCACATCCTTGGGAGAGTATCTCAATGTATTTTGTAGGTGGTCATCATATGTCAAGGAAAGGTCATGATTACTTGTATGTTGTGGTAGATAGGTTCAGCAAAATGTGTCTTTTGATTTCATGTAAGAAAATAATTACAGCTAAACAAACCGTTAATAATTTATTTCAAAATGGTTGGGTTCATTTTGGTCTTCCTACTTCTTTGTAAGTGATCGAGATTCTCAGTTTGTTGGGAATTTTTGGTCAAAATTATGGGACATGATGGACACAAAGTTGAAGAAGAGTACAACATTTCATCCACAAACAAATGGTTAGACTGAGGTAGTAAATAGAAAATTCATTCATCTTCTTAGAGGTTATCGCAGGAAACATCGCAATCTTTGGGATGAACAGTTGCGTTACATTCAACATGCATACAACAGGGAAAATCATTCTTCCACAAACACATCGCCATTTGAGGCATGTTTTGGGTACTTTCCAAGATTTCCTTTGGACTTCATCTTTGAGAAATATGTTGCTATAGATGGTCATAGTAACATAGACAAGGCAAGGAAGTTCATTGAGAAAATTCAGTAGGTACATCACACGATGCAAGAACAACTTGAAAAGAGTCAAAGCAGCTACAAGGCAAGGCATGATGAACACTGTGTTGATCACAAATTCCATGTTGAAGATGAAGTTTGGTTGTATATCAGCAAATAAATATTGCAAGGGGAAGTAAAAATCTCAAGCCAATTCGTTATGGTCCATTTAAAATTCTGGAAAATATTGGTACTAATGCATTTAAGCTAGATTTTCCTCCTTATATGAAAATATATTCTATCATTAATGTTGAGAATTTGATATTGTTTGAGCCTCCTTTGATTGATGGTAAAGGAGAGCATGTTCAGCTGCCATCAATAGATGATTTATCATAGGAATATATTGATGAAATTCAACAAGATCTCATACTTGATAGAAGAATTAGAACTTCAAGAAGAGGGAATGTTGAATACCTTAGAGTGGGACTCAAGGGACACAATTCTTCAAAGGCCAAATGGATGGAGAGTGAAATCGTGAGGGAGATGTACCCTCACCTGCTAAACAATTGATAGTATATTTTGGGGTCCAAAAGGCTTGTAGTGGGGAGGAATGATCAGAGGCTCAGTATTTAGCTAAAAAATGAAAATGCTCATAAATTATCCAAACCAGAATGACCGGATAGATATCATCACTGGGATTCCAACACAACTTGTTTAATAAAAATACGAGTTCATATGAGTAAGTTATGGTCTGTTGTTTGTTTTCTCAAATAGGTAAAAAATGTGTAGAACAGTGATAGACTGATGACTTGGAAGTCCAGTCAGCACCTCACAGATATTCAAGGAACATTCTCTAAATTTCAGCCAATAACACTGTGACAAGTGTCATCACCAGATTCACCAATTTTTCTTGAGGAAGTTGAATTTTTTCCTCCTAATCCTAAGTTGGGAATTTCTTCTATGGTGGATATTATTTTAATGGTGAAACTTTTGGGCCAATGGAGAAGGGCTACATGGTGTAGTCGAAGGCTACCACATGCCCTCTCCCATGGCAAGGTGGGATGGCATGTTAATTTTTATGCAATTTTGAATGAAAATATCAAATGGCACAATCATTTTATATACCAAGGTTGAACCATAGTCATGGGGTGCAATATATATCGCATATATTATAACAACATATAATTGTTAACCAAATTCCAGACCTATGGTCTGAACCAGAGTTTGTATACTAAGGTTTATTACATATAGTTTTCAATAAAATTTTATGGCGGGGGTCGAGGTCAAACCCACGACCACCCGCATACAGCGCCACTGCCTTACTGCAATACCATCCACATGATCCTTGTAATACATAGGATCTCCCCACTATTTAAAGATTTCCTCTGTAGAGTTCGGGGGTCTGGAGGGGGCCAGCTCCGCGGGCTAGCCGCCTCCCACATGTGTCTACACGCTGAAGACTAGAAGCCAATACATATATTCCGATGGGAGTTTAAATTTTTTAAAACAGGATTAAGCCATGGTTAATAACCATTAATTCGTGGTTTAGTTCTAATCCACAGTGTTAGCGCTAAACGCGCTTAACACTTAAACGTGGGGTTAATACCACTTTAACTCGTGCTTATCCACTTCTAAGTGCGCACTTATCTTGGAAAAAGGTTTGGAAAACCTGCCAAATGTGGAGAATCTCCACATTTAGTGGAGTTAACTAGAGGACTTCCACAATTAGTGGAGGAAAACTAGGAAAATTTGGTTTTGCCATAACTGAGGCAATTATCGACCAATTTTGGCTTAGGAAGAGTCATTCTTGGTAGATTTTGATGTTTTGGAGCCATTGGAGTAGGTTGTAGAGGAAACAGGAGACTTTAAACAACAATTTTTCTCAATTTAAGCTAATACAAAGGCCCACACTATGAAGCAGGACCAAGGAGATGTAGCCTAGGAGGGGTGAACTCCTTCATCAAAAACTTGTGTATTTGTATTTGTTATTTTTGTTTGCTATGTTTTTATATGTTTTTGTTCAAAATTGAGTTTCTATGCTTTTAAGTTCATGAAATACACTTAATCTCATCAATTTTATTGAATTTTCAATCACTAACACATGTATAAACCCTTGCATAAGGAGAAAATCAAAGCACTTTCATGTTATTTGTGAATTGATATTAGCTCAACATTAACTAACAATGAATTTTAAGATCATATGCCTAGACCTAGAAATAGGGCTCAAGCATAGATGTTTCCTAGGAAGACTGTCAGTAAAGAAGGAGCTCATCCTGGCACTACGAGACAAGAATCATCAAGAGGCAAACATGATACACCATTTCACAGTGAAGGACAATCACATCTTGATTTAGAGATGGCATACCTAGAAAAACACCATGAAGATAAGGAAACTAAAGACAAAATGAAAGAGAAATAAGTGCATATCAAAGAGATAAAACATGACCTTGCTAAAGGAAATTTCATGTTGGCTTTCTTGCAGCAAGAGAATAGACAATTGAAACTAAGCTTAATGTATTAGAGTAAGTCACAAGAAGGCCCTACATCATCTAGCAAGGAAGATGTTTTGAAAACAAAGGAAGAAAAACTTCTGTTGTGGTTTCAAATGCTTCAAAGCCTCTTTAAATAAGTAAATCAACCTCCATAAACCATCTATGCAATATATATCCTCAGAAAACTAATTGAAAATTAATTCGTAGGGTTTGCTTCGTTTTTGTTGCGCTTTCCCTTTTCCATGATTCTATTGTACTATACAACACCCCCCCATATAATAATAAATGGGGACCCTTTAAAAAATAAATAGAATTTTAGAAGCATTATTTCATTTAGCGTTAAGTTTTTTAAACTTTAGGAATAAAAGGTTTTTCCTTTTCACTTTGATTTCATTGCGCTTAGCACAAATTGCAAATCTTACAAGTTAACAAAAGTTAAAACACATAGAATCTGCGAAATGTAATAAAGCTCTTCAAGCTTTTTGAATTATATAAATTCCCCATTGAAAAATCTTAAAAATCCCTTAAAGTATAAATCATGTCGCGCCTCCTTTAAAAGACAAACTTATATCATTTCAAAAGGAATAGCGATGAGTCAGACCCAATGAGATAGTAAACGAACAATGAAATGTATCCATAAAATCCAAGAAATCGCAATACTTTGAGTCTTTAGCGCATATCGCATTCTACAATGATTAACAAAATGAAATTTATATCCAACGTAATGAAGTGCGATGTGCGATTTGCGCAGATTGAATTTCTTAGTTCACTAGCGGCAAAAACATATAGTATTGGTATCTAATAAAATTTGTGATTTGCGCTATAACATTTATTATTCAAGTGCTTGAATTGATCCTTATTCAATAAATCCGTTATAATATCTAATGATTTAGATCGTTGGATTATACATATTTCGTAAGGTGTGTAAGAGATTTGATAAATGATTTAAGGGTTATTAACTGCATTCAATGGGTACAGGGTTCGAAAGATCGATATCTTACTTGAAGCATGTTTTAAATTTAAAGCGTAGGATTTTGATTTATGTTGATTTAACTCTATTCTATGTCCTTGTCTCTCCTCATCTCAGATCTGAATTTATTCGTTTTGCTTGAATTCAGGAAACTACCTAAGGAAGAAATATCAACAAGAATGACAAAGAAAGGAAAATTAGTTTCCCAAGCTTCTATTTCTGAAACTACAGATATGCCTCCACTATTTTCAGACACTACGTGCAATAAGGACAGTGGATTTTCTTCATGGGAAGCCATATATAACCTGTTTGAAAATGAACATCCAAAAGAACTAAAGGAAATAGCAACGATGGATAAGGATTTTTCATCAGAACCTTCTTACTTTGAAGTTGCATGTTCATTTCTACATAGGATAGTTGTGAGGCGGAAGATCGTACCATACACTGATATGGTAATATGGGTCATTGATAATCTCAACATTGTAGAAGGACATTCAATAATTCCAAATTGGAGAACATGGGTTCATTCCGTCGTGGATTTGCGAAAAATGTATCATTTGCCTACGCCACAAAATATTTATGATAAATATTTCTTGGAAAATTTTTCAAGAAATAATTCATACCTAATGAAGGTGGTGAAAGGATAGAAGGAATATGAGGGCAAGATAAAGCAGGATAAACTTGGTATGTACCCAATAACACAATTTACATCACCTTGCTATTTTGTAGCAGGAATTCTATGTAGATTATTTTCTAGACCTGAAACCACTAAATTGCCCATTGATTGGGTTCCTTTAATTGACGCATTCGTAAATTCCACTATCATGAATTGGGAAAAAATTGTATCTGATAACTTGGCCAAAACCATTATGGATTACATAACCAATAGAGTATTTTCCACTAGCACAATTCCCCCTTTTTATATGAGTGCATATATCATGTATGTTATATGTTTCTACTCAAGTTTTCATATTATGGGTTGGAAGTGGACAAACCAATGCCCTAACCCGATTCATATTTATCATAAAGCCCTATGGGAGTCTGAATTTCATTTACATTTCTACAAAAACTTTCATGGAGTTATGTTGCCCATTTATCATATTATTTTTAATGAGAGAGTTCCTAGAATTTCCAAAGAAGCCAGTGTTGGTATTTTACCTATAGCCAGATGGTTTGGTGAGGAAAATTTTACTTATGTCAAAGTTTTTGGGAGTCTTTTTTCTTCTCATGTTCTACCATACTACGTTCCAGACAGACTTTGGCAAGAGAAATTGTATACCAAACTCTTGTAAATGGTATAACCAAGCAAATCAGAGATTCCAAGAAAGCCATCTGGCCTACCTTCCCATTACAGTGTGGTACCTTCACCCTTTTTGACATTGGTCATGTAGCTAAATAAAATCCAAACATTACTTCATTCAATATGGATTTAATGCCAGGAAGACAATATGATCCAAATGATGTTGTCTAGAATTTTACCACTAATATTAAACTCAGACCTTTCATGACTGAAAGGGATATGTTCGATGATTTATTTTAAGGTGTAGAGAAGTTTGCAGATGTGTTAAAAAACACATCTAATAAGCTCAATGTAGCATAACTTAAAGCTTTTCATCAATACAGAAACAAGAGGTTAGAAATAGTCCCATTGGACTTGTTACTAATGGAAGATGTCAGAAGACCAACTCCCAGCATCAGTTTAGATAATGAAGAAAAATACATGTCAGAAGATGAGTCACAAGAAAAAGCAATTCAAGATTCAGATAATTCACAACATTAGTCTCAGAGTTCATTTCATTCTGGTAATGAATCTGAAAGCAAAAATGAAAGCCCTGATAAGATAATTGAAAAATTAATTAAAGGAATTGATATGCAAACTAAGGAAGAAATTTTTGGAGCTGAATAATCTTCAAAAGAAGTTCAGCATGTTCAGAATACACCTGAGCAGACAGTAAAACGCCAAGCAAAATATTTAAAGACAGAATGGACAAAATTTACTAAAGCACTGGAGACACCACCACCACCAAATCCTAATCCAAAAGGATCAACAAGTTTTCAAACTCCTGAGAAAACCCAGAATATAGTATAAACTATAGTTCCACTTCAGCAAGTACCAGAGGTTCAGGAACAAGATATCATCCCGGTCTACCCACGAGAAGAAATCATTTTGAATGTTGAGGAAATACCTCCACTAGATGTTTTCTATAGCCCAAGTCACAAATTTGTAGTCAAGAGGAGGAAGAGAAGAAGAATTGATGAAATAGTGACTGCTCTCAATAATGAAAAAGTAGATGTTGTCTGGAAAGACTCTTTTGCCAATCCTATAGAACATCTTACTAAATTGTCATAGTTTTCTGGTGCATATGCAATAGCTACAATTGATAAAGTAGAAGAAGTAAAACTTATGCTCAAACAAAAGGAATATGAAATTAAAGAATTGGAAAGACAACTAGAACAGGAAAATATTAATGCCAATAAGAAAATTGAGATGAAAATGTCACAGTTGCAAAAGGACTTTGAAAGATTAAAGTTGTAGCACCAAGGACAAATTTTAGAGAAAGAAACACAGATAGAGGCAATGATGGATAAATTTAAAATCCAACCTCAAAATATAACAATTTATAAAAGAGGAACTACAATGGAATACAAAATTGAAGTAGTAGCAAGAGACTTTTTGTCACCAAATCTCAGCTACCAGTTCATATTGTGAGACAAGAAAGATTTTGATTCAACAATTGGTGAACAGGAGGCTGGAATGTGAAAAGGTTCAAAAGAAAATTTAGGACTTCATCCTTTGGCAAGAATCTGATATAGAAAATAAAATTGATCTCCCCAAAATTGATAAGTTTCACAAAGATATTGTATTTAAAGACTGGGAAATGAAGTTAAGACAGGCAGAGAAGGCAACATCAAAGGCAACAAATCTAACAAATGAGATCATCGAGTCTATTAATGGAAAACTTAAAAATATTGAGCTTATCAAAGAATCTATAGTCGAAGTGCTCCCGGAGCTTAAAATATTGGAAACACAGTGGAAGGAAAGAACAAAGACACAGACATAAGCTATTAAAAAGATAACTAAGTTAGATCAAGAAAATTACTAGAACTTTCTAATCAAACCACATCATCAGTTCCTGACTCTACAATCATTAACTAATTCCACTAATAAATCCTTGCTAGTAGTTTCAAATGATGTATTTAATTTCCATATCAGATCTGGTATCACACAGCTAGCTCATTTGAAGCCAATGATAGATATTTGCCACCTCAGATATCAAATGAGAAAAAATAAGCCCACTTAAGCATATTTTTATCTTTATTTCTAGATTGTATTTTTGTTTACTCATTACGAGGAATTTTGTTTGAAAAATCCTCAAATTTTTATGTAATAATATATTTTTGACATGTTTAGTTTAGTATTTAAACCCTTCTCATGCATTTAGAGAAGGCTCCATAAATTAGTCAAAAATCATTTGCAAAGGAATGCACTTATGTTTGTTTTTGAATGCCTTAGATGAATTAATGGAACTGAGTCTGTTTTCTTTTGATATTGAAGTTGTTTAACTGAATTTTCACTTTTTTACTCATTGAATTTATTTAACGTGAAGAGGAGAAAAATACTACTATCGGTTTGAATGTAATATTCCCAATTAGCTATAAGCTAGTTGGAATATTAATTTTTGTTTTTGCTTCTTTGTTTGATGAATAAGAGGGTATAGAGACCCATAAATCTCCTTAGTAGGAATAAAATCACTGCTAACGTGAATGGAGATCATATTAGTGGTTTGATAAAGCACCCTTATGTGTGAAAAGGGGCTGGAGCATATAAACTTTGTCAACTTTGACCATATCAGTAGCGTTGTCATGGAGGAGTGGCATTCATTATGGGATAACGCAGTTTTGGAGGGAGACTCCATGCATGGAATTAGTGGCTTTAATGAGTGGGACCAAGGGTGAGGAAGCTCACCACTTATATAAGGAAGGGCATGGCAGCCATAGAGGTTATGTTGTTGATTATTATTTTGATATGGTCTATTAAGACTTGTTTTCTCTCTTAAGTTTTTTAGCTAAGATTGCAGTGCTTTTAGCATAGGGTGTTCCCGAGCGGGAATCCCACCTTCATACTCGGGGGACTTTGAGTGCCCACTCAAGAGAAGTTTATGCACTATATTTCCACATTTCAACATCAGGACAAGCTCCATCTTTCATCTATAGTGCAGATTCTGCAGAGGGATTTGTTGTGTTGCAGGTTGCAGTAGTGGAGAATACATTTGGGAGATTTGGGATCTAGATTTCAGTGGAGGAAGGTTTCCTTCCATTGGGAGGCTAGTAAGGAATGCCCTTGAGCCTTATTGCAACATTTGGCAATGGACCACACTATCATTTGGCCCTACAACGCAGTTTCAGTCTTGGACTGCGTTATTTTAGGGAGGAGTTGCAGGGGTGGTTTCAGTACACCATTTGGGGAGAAGGTTTTCCAGTGAAGGGATCAACTTTTCATCTAGAGAGTCTATTGGAGGAGTCTATATCAACCATATCTCTTTAGCTATGTAGTTGTAGTGAATCTTCAGCCCTAGGGCTTTGATTCATTTCTTGTGTATTGGTGTATTTTTGAAAACCCTCTTGGGTTCTTTGATGGAGGTTGTATAGAGCCTTGATCTTCATGTAAATTATATTTTGAGGCATATATCAGCCATTTTATCTTTAGTATACTCATGTGTTGTATCAGCGATCTTATGACTACACTGTAGCAGTCTTCCAACATTTTGATATAGTATCAGCACCTCATTCTTGAGGGATTTATCTATTGGAGACTTATTTGTTCATGTTGTATGGTTTTTGCCCCATCATTTTGTACTATTTTTCTGCTTTTATGATTAATGAAAAGGCTCCATATTGGTCTCATATCTTGATGTGATGTTATACACTATTATTTCCATGTTTATGCACTATATTCCTACTTTTCCCATTTGGGAATATTACAGTGGTATCAGAGCATAATCTTGGCTCAACCTATGCATCTTAAGCCAAAATTTCATCAGAAGAAGGACATCATCTCACAAATAGAGAGAAGAGGTATCTCAGAAGAAACCGGAAGTATGATTATACAGATGATAAGGAAGACAAGGGTAAAACCCCTTTGTTAGGAGAAGATGAGGAGAAGGATTTTCCTAATATTCTTCTTCGAACTATGCAAGACATTACAAGAGAAATAAAGGAGATGAGGATGGATAGACACACAAAATCCCCTAAAGTGTTTCTACATGGTGAAGGTTCCAAAATTTCTCATCACTGAAGTGATCAACAGTAAAGCAGCAGATTTCCCAACACTCTACAATGCCTACATTTTTAGCGGTGGGAAATGGAGGGTTTCAAGAGAAAGAAACTCTTGAAGGTTATTTTCTTGAGTATGAGTCTCAATCTCAGAGATTCAAAGACCATTTGAGCTTTCAAGGGTTCTATCAAATCAAGAACAATAGGAGACCCTGAAATCACAATAGAGGTGGAGGATTCATACAGAATCATAATCTACACTAGACTATGCGCAGATTTTTCTTACCCAACTTTGATGGGTCATCAAAATGTAGTGCAAAATCATGGGTAGAAAAAATAGACACCTACTTCCAGTTGAACCAAGTACCAAAGATGGAGGCCATAAAAATAGAAGCGATGCACCTTGAGGGTGAAGCACATGATTGGTGGTTTCATGGACTTTCTACATTGGGTCATGCCAATGTGACTGCATATTCAGAGTTCACAAGGAGGTTGGTGGAGAGGTTTGATCGAAGATATCCGAGGGAAACTTTCATGGGGCTAGCTAAGCTCAAACAATCAAGTAATCCAGAAACTTATATTTCCTAATTTCTAAAACTTTCTGTTATGGCTCCTGATTTATCTACAACGAGGAGGATCTATATGTTTATTGATGGGCTAGAAAAACCTCTAAATGGGTTGGTTAAATCTAACAAACCCACTACCCTTCAAGATGCCATTTAAAGGGCTAGAGATCTACAAAATTCCTTGCCAAAAACAAAGACAACATTTCAGAAAAAGCCTACTTTTCCATCAAAGGGAAAAGATGATAAGGCTTCTCTTTCAAAGGAGAGCCAAAACAAAGTACCTCCTAGTGATGGTGTCTGAAGAGACTTGAGGAGAAGGAAGCTTTGCTTCACATGCCAAGAATCATGAGCACCCAGACATAGATGCACAATAGTAAAGGCACACTATATAGAGTTCTTTTTCAAATTATGATGGGGAAGAAGAAGAAGAACTAGAAGGAGGTCACAGCGCAAGGATAGCAGGAGATGATCCACCACCACTAGGAAGTGGGAATGGAGAAATTTATCCAATTGGAGGGAATATTGCATCATTGAGGGGAGTACCCAAGTATCAGATGATTAGGGGCATGCACACATATCCCTCACAAAAATCTTCACACAGAAAACAGAGTTGGATTTTCACAGTGGAAGAAAGGATCTGACAGTCCCATCTATGATGCAGATGACCTTGGCCCATGATACATTACTGTTTAGTGGAGTTCCACCTGGGAGGCCACCTGATCAAGAGTTGGTGAGAAACGTCTCACAACATGTTGCACCACCCATATATCCAGGAGGAGTGGGAACATTGGGAGGTCATGGTACAATGCTGAGAGTCTTGGGTAGACTCAAGGAAGAAGGAGACATTGTACCAACATCATCGTTACCCACTCTCACCTCAAATCTTGTGCTGAGAAAGGAGTAGCAGAGGGAGGATAACAGCCTTCTAGTATTTGACTTTGGCATAGAAGATGTCAAAGGAGGAGGCATACACATAACATATGCTTTATATGATAGATCATCGGTGCTATCACTATGGAGGATAGATTCATATTGGAAATCCTAGTTGTTGGTGGATTATTCCAAGGATATTTTTACTTGCATGATACATGATGAACTGCTACTAAAGGAGGGATATTCAGTGAGAGATGAGGTCATATACTATCAAAGTAGGATCTTCTTATCTAGATCATCCAAGCTCAAGGAGAACTTGCTACAAGCAGCACATGAATATTTTCTCTTCAGCCACACTTATTCCATGAGAGCATACCATACCTTATGGAGGGATATACTTGGGAAGGCTTTGAAGAGGAGATATATCAACATTTGAGGAGATTCATGAATCATGTGGAGATGGAGGAGATATATAACTCTTTTATGGAGTTATCACAACCACCTCTTTCCTCTTGGGGAATGAGAGGGGATCTATCTATGAGCCACTCCATTAGTATGAACAAATTATATGGTAAGGATCACGTTTTTATGCATAATGATTTACTTGATGAGTATTTACATTCCTTTACCATACATGTGCAGGTTGTTTCTCCAAATGGGAGCACTCTTCCTTATAAACTTCATGGTCAACCTGGGGCCATAAACAGTGTTGAGCATGGCCACTCCTTAGGAGGATATAGGGAGATGATATATCATTCAGGGTGTACCCCAAAGGCACCAAAAATTACTCACCTTCTCAAAGCATGTGAGAAGAATATGGCAGTAATTAAGTGGTGGGGAAACCACTTACCATGTCATTATCTAAGCTAGTCAGGATATATACTGCGCTGGTTCCACATGTTGGATTATGATCCACCTCCATTATTTCATATGGTAGTTTATGTATCCTTGGTTTTGATCTCATACATTGATGATGTCCTTATTATTTTATGGGAATGATTGGAGGGGGGATGCAAGTGTTATATGTGCCCTTTGGGAGAGAGATTCTCCATGTTTCTTATGCTACATGTTTCAAGGAGGACATTAGTAAAACCATGATTGCTACAGTGGATCTTTTACTTCCCTATGAGATGAGTCATTTACATATCATGAGAACTTGGGAGGAGAACTTCATGGAGGGATTGATTGGGATACACTTGGCTTATGAAGAGAGACTATCACATGGAGGTGTCACTAAGGAAGGAGGAGAAGAGTTGCAGCACTCACCATTATAGTTGCTTAAGGACAAGCAACATTTGGGAGGGGAGGAATGTAGTATTCCTAATTATCTATAAGCTAGTTGGAATATTAATTTTTTATTTTACTTCTTCGTTCGATGAATAAGAGGGTATGGAGACCCATAAATATCCTTAGTAAGAATAAAATCACTGCTAATGTGAATGGATATCATATTAATAGTTTGATAAAGCACCCTTATGTGTGAAAACGGGCTGGAGCATATAGACTGGATCAACTTTTACCAAATCAACAGCGTTGTCATGGAGGAGTGGCATTCATTATGGGACAACGCAGTTTTGGAGGGAGACTCCATGCATGGAAGTAGTGGCTTTAATGAGTGGGGCCAAGGGTGAGGAAGCTCACAACTTATATAAGGAAAGGGATGGCATCCATAGAGGTTATGTTTTTTATTATTATTTTGATATGTTATGTCAAGGCTTGCTTGCTCTCTTTAGCTGTTTAGATAAGATTGCAGTGTTGTTTAGCATAGGGTGTTCCCGAGCAGGAATCCCACCTTCATCCTCTAGGGACTTTGAATTCCCACTCAGGATACTTTATGCACTATATTTCCACATTCCGGCATCAGGCCAAGCTCCATCTTTCATCTACAGTGCAGTTTCTGCAGAGGGTTGTGCTGTGTTGCAGGTTGCAGCAGTGGAGAATACATTTGGGTGATTTATGATCTATATTTTAGTAGAGGAAGGTTTCCTTCCATTGGGAGGCTAGTAAGGAAGGCCCTTGAGCCTTATTGCAGCATTTGGCACCAAGCCACACTATCCTTTTCCCCTACAACGCAGTTTCAGTCTTGGATTGCATTATTCTAGGGAGGAGTTGCATGGGTGGTTTAAGTACGCCATTTGGAGAGAAGGTTTTCTAGTGAGGGATCAACCTTTCATCTGGAGAGTATATTGGAGGAGGCTACATTCTTTGCTACATCATATCAGCCACTTCTCTTTAGATGTATATTTGCAGTAAATCTTCAACCTTAGGGCTTTGATTCATTTCTTGTATATTGGTGTATTTATAAAAACCCTCTTGGGTTCTTTGATGGAGGTTTTATAGAGCCTTGATCTTCATGTACATTATATTTTGAGGCATATATCAGCCATTTTATCTTTTTTATACTCATATGATGTAGCAGTGCTCCTATGACTGCGTTGTAGCAGTCTTCCAGCATTTTGATATAGTAGCAACACCTAATTCTTGAGGGATTTATCTATTGGAGGCTTATTATTTTATGTTGTATGGTTTGTGCCCCATCATTGTGTACCATTCTTCTATTGTTATGATTAATGAAAATGCTCCATATTGGTCTCATATCTTGATGTGATGTTATAAACTATTATTTCCATGTTTATGCACTATATTCCTTCTTTTCCCATTTGAGAACATTACATTGAATGAGTAGAACCTCGTATATATGGTATTTCTACACATTATATTAAGTTTTACTTCTTGAATTGATAGTCATCTTTTATCTGTATTATATATGAATTTTTTTATCATAAGTAAATGTTAAATTCACTTTTGTACTAATATTTATCTATGGTTACTTATCTCATATATGATCAAACTTATGAATGTGATATATATTTCACAATTGTGTTGATTAAACTATTTTTTCAAAATAATTATTTTTACATAATTTTCATCTCTTTCAACTATTGAATAATATTCATTACCAATTTTCGAAATATATCTTTCTAGATCACATTAAAGAATGAATACTCCCAGGTATATAGTAGAATTGATATTTAGTAACTTCATATGATAGATTAAATCATTTTTCCATTTCCATGTTATAAACAAACACACCCTCATTATCCTTATTGGGAAACTAGTCCCTTTATCCCTAGTTGGAGCCACTACACCAAATGGAAAAGGAATTGCACTAAGGTTTGGACCGGGTGGTTTTCCCCCATGTTGGTGCAACGGAATTTCGAGGCTTCAAAATTTTGGCACTAGAAAGAGGGATATCGTGAATGGAAAAAAGGTCTGATCAATATAAAAGCCAATCTAAGAGTCTCTCTCCCTCTAGATCCCCGTCAACCTCTAGACCATTATCTAGATCTAAATATTTAAGATCTGAAGTTGAACATCCCTCTCCTAAGTCTCCTAGTGAAACTCAACCAATACTATCTTACTAGATTTTTGGCTTCTGTGATTCATCAATAAATTAAGAAGAAATCTTTCGGTAAAAATCACATTATCATGAACAAAGTCGACGTGTTTCAAACCAACCAGTGTGGTTCAACCAATACTATCTTCATATTTTCACCAAAACTCCCCAGAAGTTC
Organism: Pinus albicaulis; assembly: GCA_034641835.2. NCBI lineage: Eukaryota > Viridiplantae > Streptophyta > Pinopsida > Pinales > Pinaceae > Pinus > Pinus albicaulis. The sequence goes on along the minus strand of CM076570.1, from coordinate 1,561,395,010 downwards.
ATTCTTTCATCGAAAAAATAGAGAAAGTATCTATTTATGCTAAAAAGCCTGAAACTTCTCAAACATCTAAAATGAGTGTTTCATCTTCTTTACAACCAAGATGAACATTAATTCGATCGAAAACTCAGAAGACAAGGATCCCTCCTTTTGAATTTCCTATTGATAATTCTTGAAGGAAAATAAAGAATACTGAGTCATAGTCAACCACCAATGAGGTCTTATCCAATAATCCACCCCATTCACCTCCATTACCTCCACTCATTTCAACAACTTCTATTCCAAAAATCAGTGTTAGTTTAACTAGTACTAGTGCCCAAACTACTACTCCTTCAACTAGTTCTAGCACTCAGCCTCCCTCTTCTTCAACTCAAACGCCACTCATCACCTCTACACAAGGCCCAATGATAGGCCAACCATGGAACAATCCAGGTGTTGTAAAAATGGCTACTCTTCTTCATCCTCTTCCTAAATACCCTAAAAGATGGTTAGCTAAATTTAATCATGATGATGGTATTCCAACTAAAGAACACATCCATAATTATATGTTAGCCATCAATTTGAAAGAGGTAACTGAAGAAGATGTTGTAGTCATATTATTTCCATATACTCTTACAGAATCTGTAGGATCCTGGTATTTTTCATTACCTGTTTAGTCTATAACTAGTTGGAATATGTTTGAAGAACAACTCTTAGCTAATTTTGGAGATTACCTAACCATTGCATCACTCATCAACGACCTATCAAATCTTAAGGCTAAAACAATAGAGAAAATAAAAGACTTCAATTCTAGATTTAATAAATTACTCAATCAAATCCCTACTGTTGGGGTCTTTGTAGTTTGCAAGATTGGCAAGAACAAACGCTGCAGAGCCTACATCAAAACCACTTTGGAATCCTAGGATCTAGCTCTCTTGGATTTAGAGAGGGATCTCTCTATATAAGTGTTTTCAAAGGTATTTCTTTAAGGCTTATGACATGATATTAGGCTAGTTAGGAATTATAAGGGTTTTTGTTTGTTTTGGTTGGAATGGATATCATCAAAATGAAGGAAGTCTTTTTGAGGGGTAAAGGTGTGAGTAAGTTGAAATAATGGTTCAGCTGATAGGGTAAGTAAGAAACAATGTCAATCCATTGGGCTATGGAGTCACAAAAGGATTTAATTACACAACAAGTTTCAAGAGTGGTCCATGGGGAAGTCATCTATGTCAAAGGATTCTTAAGATTGATTTGTGATATGGAAACATAACAAGTGTTGTGAAAGAAACAAACACACAAGAAAAACAAAGGACAGCCTAAGATCAGGTAAGTACTTTTAAACTAACCTGCTTTTGGCATGCACTTAATGGAAAGAAAAAAAAGTAACCTAAGATCAGGTAAGTACTTTTAAACTAGCCTAATTTTGATATAATTTTAAGGGAAAACATTGAAAACGAAGAATAGCTTAAGATCAAGTAAGAACTTTGAATCTAGCCTGCTTTTAGCATATTCTTAAAGGAAAAAATTCAAGATGAACATAAAAAGTAGCCTAAGATTAGTTTAGGACTTTGAACCTATCCTACTTTTGACATACTCTTAAGGGATCTTTTCAAAGCAACCGTTGGAGATAAAATAGAGGACAGAGCTAACCATAAACTTCTATAATTCAACTTTAATTAGCAGAAATTTCAAGAAATTTCAAAGACAATATCTAAATTTATACTCAGTAAACATGGGCTCACCAACACTTCACTGGTTATACTCTATTGAATTACCATTAAAACAAAATTAGAAGAAAACATAGAGATAAATATTTATCAGTGAGATTTAGGGTACTTGACAATAAATCCTAATCTATATTTGTTGTTATTTATCAGAGAAAGTGGACAGTATGGAAAACATGAGAAAAAATAACAATTACAATAAGAAAAACATCACCATTGACATAAACCAAGATCCCATAAATAAACTTGTGTATTTGATGTTCAAACTAGTTACAATATTCAAGTCCAGTGAGTCTTTTACAGCTTCAAACTTCTCATCTCAACCTATCTTTCTTCAATTACAAAACAGAGCTTCAGTAGCCTCAATAGCTATTTACATTCAATGAGTATTCAACAAACAATAATACTAGGCTCCTCATATGATATTTATAGGTAAATTTGAGGAGGTGGAGTGGAAAGAATGTCCAACTAATCAATTAATACAGAGTAAATGCTTCTCGACCTTTGGGAGACCTTATGGAGAAGATTTCAGATGTTTAACTCTGTTTTAATCAATTTTACATTAACTTCTATTTACTTTAGTCACTTTTGTTAACTTTGGAGTCTTGTGGTAGGCTGGCAATTAATTCTAAGCTGTCTTTGGCAGATATCTCTGACTGTGCACTCAATTTGTATTCTTTTGAGGAAAATGAATTTTTAGGTGGCATTTTGAGGATTAATTGCCTCACTGATGTGGCATTTGGAGGCTCTCTTTGTTGATCTGTCTGCTATAGTGGCTTTAAACACTGATCAGGCCTTGATCTTGCTTTAAGACCTTCTTTTCATCTTCAGGGTTTTTAAACCTTTTTTGCTGACTGTATTCACTGTTAATCATCCCTTTTCTTTGGTTTTCGGCCTTCATTCCTTCCTTTAATTTCTTTTCGGGCTTTCTGTCTTTAATCCACTGCATTAACCTTTAATCCCTTTCCTTCAACTATGCTTTATCCAATATTTTCTTGTTTTAAGCCTTGTAACCTTTGTCTTTATGCTTAAACCTTTATCTTTAATCTCTATCTTCACTGTTCTTTCTTCTTTGCTATGTACAGGTGGATTTTAGTGCGTTGGAGGGTTTGATTGTATAACCAGTGCTCGAAAAGCACTGATCAAACCATGGAATTAACCCTGGAAGCTTCTTTTTTTATGATTTTTCCATTTTTTGGGCCATGAAAGTAGTCACCTCAGGCCTTGTTTTATTATGAACAATGAGAAGGATTTTTGGCCTTTAGAACTACCATCGAATCCTGCAAAAAACCAATAAAACGTTAATAAAACCTTGCGGTATTGGATAAACTGCTTGCAGAGGCTGGAAGAGGGCGGGAGGAGCAGTAATGAGGGGAAAAAGTATGCAAGAATAGGTTCCATGGAGGAAACCTACGAAAACCAGATTTAAATGTGAATTTGGGCACGAAATATGGCTTAGTGGTTTTTCGAAAACCGTCGATGGTTTTTGCAAGACATTCGGGCGGTAAATGGTTTTGACTTGATCAAACGTGATTCCATACGTTGCATGACATGCGTCCTCCAAGAAACCAGCGGTTTTGCATGAATTTTGATTGTTAAACCTCAACAGCAAAAGTTGTGTGAAATAGAATGTAGGTCGTTGGATTTGGGGGTGCAAATCCAACGGTGAGGGAGGAGCACGAAGGGGAAAGGTGCTTGGGCGAGGGTTTTAGTGGGAGCCAGGTGTCAAGAGGGGATTGGGTAGGAGGTTAAATAGTGGGGGCTGGGCCAATGGTGACATATGTTATTTTGTCGCGAGGTGAAATTTTAACGGGCGAGGTTAGAGATGCGGATTTGACAGGGGCCATCGGATCATTAAGATCTACAATGTAGATCGATTGTGAGGGTGGATGGATAGATATCAATCGGGCGATCGGAGGGTGTAAAGGGAATGTGATGATTGTTGATATTTGTAGATCTACAGTGGGAATCGCTTGATGGAGTGGTAAGGTGGGGAAAAAAGGAGAAGGGCGGGATGAATTAGCGTTGTTGGATCATATAGATTTACGGCCAAGATTTAGGTGGGGGTTTAACAAATATGGTAGAGAAAATACAAAGGAGAAGTTATTTTACAAGAGGAGTGGGGGAAATAAAAGGTAATGGAAGGGGGCTAGAGGTAAAGTAAAAGCGCGGTTCTGTGGGGAAAAAGGGACCGAGGGTGGAGGAAAAAGGGGCTAGAGAAAAAGGGCTAAGAGGAGGGATGAGGGAGGTGGTCCCGTGGGGAGATAAGGTGACCAGGAGCAGAGGGGAAGCGGCTAGTGGCTAGGCACTTGGTCACAGCGCCTTGGTTCTATGGTGGATAAGGAAAGGAGGCTAAGCCCTAAAGGGGCTAAAAAAACTGTTTTTTAATATAAAGGAATGAAACAAGGTTTAAGTGGGGTTTTTTTAGTGTTTTGAGGTTCTGATAGGAAGAAAAGAGGGTTTTTGACCCAAAAAAAAAACGAATTTGATAGGTTAAAAGGATTTTTAGGTGAAATGAGGGGTAAAAAATGGATTTTTTTTAAAGGGAATGGAGGACAAATGAGAGGAAAGGAGGTATTTTTTAGAGGAAAATGAAGGATATGTGAGGGCAAAAATGAGTGAAACAGGCTTATGAAATGATGGAAAATGGCCTAAAAAACAGCCTCTTTTGATATCAACAAGGTTACTTGGTGGATTTTTTGAATGAAGCAGCAGTGAAGATTACTCTTTGAGTTTATAAAGCATCAGAAGGCTTCAAGAATGAGTAATTTTCTATGAAAATAATCTCTTGAAGGCTCAAGACTTGTTTTAGCCATCATTTGCTATGAAAAAAATTTACTGATGGCTAACACCTACTACATCAGTTCCTAGTTCTAAGGTTCAAATTGGGTGGTATATTTATTCTCTCCCATCTAACATAGCCATTTTCGTTGATAGAGCGAAGTTACCTACATTGGTAGAAAATATGAAGGAAGCTTTGTCTATAGAGAAACATATTATAGCTCTTGAAAAGAATAATTCTCAAGAAGGCAGGAAATCCAAGAAGGTATATTTCAAATATGATTAAAAGAAGAAGCCACCAAAAGATCCTTTTGATATAGAATGTCTTCAGAAAGTACTACAATCCATGACAAATGAAATGGTAGACATCAAAAAACAAGTTGCTCAAAGTTCCAATTCCAAGAAGACTTTCAGGCACTTCAAGGAAAATCAGTCTTCTACTTCTTAGCCGCCCAATATCATATCTAATGCCGAGTCTGATCAAGGCACAGACGAGGAGCAAACAGAAGAAGAAGAAACTGAAGTCTAAGAATAATTTGAACTAAATGGAATGTGGGATTTCATCCTACCAAATGATGAACAACACGAAGCTTTACCCGTTAGTAAAAGAAGCAAGAATACCAATGATGAAATGGAGCCTAATAAAAAACAGAAGAATTACACTCCTGCTAAATAAAAAAGAGTAAGTAAGAATTCTACATCTGAGGCTACATAGACTAACCCTTCTCCTTTAGATGTTCCATCCACATCAAAGACAATGTTAGTCTCTGACGCCATTGAATATAATGTAGTGGAAGATATGAAAATTACTAGGGATAATATCTCAATCCATGAACTTACTAAATTAAAATAGCAGCATAAAATTTTACTTAGAGATTTGAATGCAATTCCTACTTCATCCTTACCTGCTCCAGTAGTAGTTCAAGCTACTAATCATATGGGTAAACCTCCTTCTCCTTCAACTAAAATAGATGTCACGGATCTTATTATGATAGGTGATCGATCCATCTCTCATACTCCTCCATTCCTTTTGACCTGTGAGATATTTAATAATAATGTTCATAATTGTTTAATTGATTCAGGGGCTTCCTCTAATATCATGTCGAAATCAGTATGCGCTAAACTGAACATAACTCCTCAAAATTCTCCTATTCACACAGTACAACTTGATAGGACAAATGTAGAGGTTGTAGAATAAATAAATTATGTTTCCATTAAATAATCATCAAACCCTAAGGTTGCCTAGATAATTGATATTTTGGAGCTAATATTCTTGAATTTTAAATTTTAGTATTAAGCAAAGACTGGTCTGAGAAACTTCATGGATATTTCGCAACAAACTGTTCACACATGTGGCTACCCCATAATGGAAATCCAAACCAAATTCTAGTAGACTGCGAAAAATTCATGAAACATGTAGTTACTGATCTTGGAGGAATCAATGAGCCAGTAGCATTTAATAATAACATTATTGGAAATTACTCGGCAAAATCATTTCTTGGAAAATTTAATGCTCAACCATCACCCTTCTTCGATAATGTGGTTATCTCTCAAATTGGAAAATTTTCCGAAATAGACACTTCTAATGTAAAATTTTTTTAAATAAACCAGTAGTTAATTCTTTATTTTGGATTCTTTATTTTTATGATTCTAAATCAAAAGATGGTGTAGGAGATGGTTGTATTTTAATAAGTCCTGAAGGAGAAAAGACCATTCTAGCCTTTAGACTTGACTTTTATTGCACAAACAATATAACAGAATACGAATCACTAATTCAAGGTTTGTATAAATAAATTGACCTTGAAATTAAATATCTGAAAGTAATTGGAGATTCAGAAATCATTGTCAAACAAGTAAGAAATAATATCCATTGTCATTCTAGACAAATTAAACATTATTATTCATTATTCCAAGATTTTAATTCTCATTTATTAGCTTTTAATATCTCCTCTGTACCCATAATCCAAAATGCTAGTGTAGATTTATTGGCCAATGTAGCATCGAAATTAATTCCTTCTTAAGAATTTATTCCCGATAGGTTTTCTATTGAGTTGATTTTTAGACCATCTGTTCCTGATAATATTACTAATTGGAGAGTCTTTAATCATGATTCTAATATCATATATCTCCTTACATCTGAAGGATCTTATGATAATAAAATTCTAGATGAGCATGAACATGACATTCAGATGAAGGAAGAACGGGATGAAAATCCAATACCAAAGTCAGTTGTCAAACTTGAAGACCTTTATGATTTAAAAGATATATTTAAGGGAGTTACTAATTCTAAAACTCGAAGTTCAACTTTAAGATTTGAGTTAGTAAATCTTTGAACCGATGATAAACCACAAAATCTCAACTTAGGTCTTCATCTGTCTTCTGAAGAAAGAGTATCATTTGTCAAGTTATTAAGGACCTAAAAAAGTGTTTTTTCTTGGGATTATACTAATCTCAAAACATATGAAACTTATGTTATTCAACACACTATTCCTATGATATCAGATGAGAATCCAATACAAGAAAAGTTGAGGAAAATTCATCCTAATCTTGAAAGTAAAATTAAAACAGAGTTGAATAAGCTCCTCAAAGCTAAGATCATCTTTCCAGTTAGGCATTCAAAATGGGTATCAAATTTGGTTCCTGTGAGGAAGAAAAATGGTGACATTAGGATTTGTATTGATTTTAGAAATTTAAATAAAGCATGTCATAAGGACAATTTTTTGTTACCAACCATGGAACAAGTACTACAAGTTGTAGCTTGTTATGAGCTTATGTCTTTTCTAGATGGGTTTTCAAGATATAACCAAATCCTAGTACACCCAGATGACAGATTAAATACCACATTCAGTACTAAGTGGGGAACTTATGCCTATCAAAAGATGCCATTCAGGTTAATCAATGCAGGTGCCACTTTCCAAAGAGCAATGTACACAACTTTTAGAGGACTCATTAAAAAATTAGTGGTTATTTATGTAGATGACATCACAGTCTTTTCTAGACAAAGAACCAATCATGCGAATGACCTAAAATAATTCTTTTGAGTGACATAAAAAGTATGGAATCTCACTTAACCCGAAGAAGTCATATTTTTCTTTAGGAAAAATTTTAGGTTTCATCGTATCCAAAAGAGGTATTTATATCGATCCTAAAAGAATCGAAGAAATTAAAAGGATTCCTTTCCCTCATAATAAAAAAACTATGCAGTCATTTCTTGGATAGATAAATTTTGTAAATTTATCTTTCCCTGAATTTTCACAAATAGTTTTACCTTTACAAACAATGATTAAGAAAAATTCAGTCTTCAAGTTGGGACATAATGAAAGGGAAGCATTTGATTTAATCAAACAATCTATTATCAATGCTCCATTCTTGACTACTCCCAATTTTCTTATTCCTTCCACTTTATATACATTCTCATCATATACATCATATGTTGTCGTTCTGACACAACTCAATGACCAGCAAATTGAAGCACCAATATCATTTTTCAGTTCCAATTTGCAAGGTGCAGAACTAAACTATTCATCTATTGAGAAACAAGCATTCGCTGTCTTCAAATCTATAAAAAAATTTAGGCCATTTCTCCTCAAAAATCGTACTAATATAATAGTTCTATTCTCTGCAGTAAGGAAATTATTGATGCAAACAGAAGTAGGAGAGAAAAGGGCTGATTGGGTAACTGCTTTACAAGAATATGATGTATAAATTAGACCTTCTAAAATTATTAGAGGTCAAGGTTTTTGTAGAATGCTAACAGGAGAATCCCTTTTATCATTAGAAGCAGATCCTGGTAATGATGTTCAAGTGTTAGAGGTAAGCCTCAATGATGCTTAGTCTCAATATGCTAATCTTAAGTTTTATTTGAAAAATAGATATGCCCCCACGCAACTCAATTATAAAACAAAGTGTGATTTAAGATTGAAAGCTAAGCAATACAAAATGATCAATGATGTATTGTTGATGCAGGAGCATCAAAGCTAAATTTTCATTATTCATTTATGTAATTTAGGGGGTGAGGTGTTTTAATTATTTTATTATTTATTTTTCTCATTTTAATAAATTAAGAGAGAAAATATAAATGTGAATATTATTGTAAATATTCCTTTAATAAATTAAGGATATGAGTGGAGTTGAATTAGGTATATAATCTAGGGATTAGGAATTCCATAAACGAGACTTAGTTAAGTCCAAAAAAGGATAAATATAATTTAGATTTTAGTTGAGATTTGTGTGGAGGAATTTATGGAGTGGAATAAATTCATATTTATGTATAAATAGGAGGATTGTGTGAGGATGAAAAACAAGTGAGGAAGTAAGAAATACAAAGAGAGTGAGGAATGGGTTGAGAGCTTTTTGTAAAGGGCCAAGAGCCAAAAGGCCATCCACTGTAATATTTGGCCAAGGAATTTCTTGTGTATTTATATATCAGTATATTTTTGTTTTTATAAGCTCTCTTTTATTTATGTATGTTTTAAGAAGTTGCAAATGTTTTCTTAATGAAGAATTTATGTGAGAGTTTTCATGCTTGGAAGGAAGTGCACACGAGGTTTTATATGCTAGGATCTGTTTAACCCAGTATCCTAGCATCATTTGGTATCAGAGCGAAGGAGATGAGTTGGAGGATGAGTCTCTCCTATGTTTGATTGAAATATATTGTGGTGCGTTGAGTCTGCAAATTTTTAAATTTATATATATGTTGTATGTTGGAGCGGTGAATGCAGGAAGGTGAATGTGTTGAAGCAAGAACGCAAGCTTGTTTGGATGTGTGATCAGAAGTTGTGGAGGTTGCGTGAGGACCTAACGGATTTGGTGAATGCAAGGGTGAGTTCACAGTAGAGACATGTTATGCAGCTAGCGTAAAGGGGATTTCACACTGCGTTAGCAGTTGAACTGGCTGTTTTGAATTTGTTTAAACCATGTGAATGGTAATATCCTCACCGCAAGCAGTGGTGTGTACGCAGTGCGATGCAGTAGCAATTAGTGGAGTGTGGCCAAGTCTGATGTAAGGGCACAGGCAATGTTGCAAAGGCAACACCTTTTATAATTCATGGGCAGCATCTAGCATAGGATGTTGGAGCAGTTGGGTTACATTGTACGTTGGGCTGGCATTCACGGCAGAACACCACTGAAGCTTCGGTTGAAGAGTGTGTTGGGATGTGTATCTCTAACAGTGGTGTAGAGCGATTACACCAACCATAAAGCAAAGGGAGGTGATACCATGTTGATTACAATGGTTTGTATATACTGAAAGATTTCAAGTAAAGCAGAGAAATGTCGTATGGAATTTTCTCTCTCTGTCCTGACGTCTCTTGTTGCTGGCATTACAACGGTATGGTAATTGCATTGAGAGTAGCACACAGAATCATTGAAACCACAACATTTACGTATAACTCTCCTGGGAGGAGCCATGTTGCATAGTCACGTGGAATTTGATATATGTCATGGCATACATGCACAAGTTATAAGTTGTGTAACTGTGAGCTCGTGCAGTAGAGGGTGTAACATCTGGTAAGTAGTAAAACATTTATCACAGACGAAGTCCATGGAATCGAACCCATCTCAGCAATTTACACCATGGCTATTAACGCATATATGTAAGTTCATCTGTGAATCATAAAATTCATAACACACTTGTTTAATAGCAGTGTTCGATTGACTTAAATCGTGGCTTGAGGATTTCTGTGTCACATTTTGTTGATAGTAGCATTGGTTCAATAATCAAGACTGAGTTGAATTTTTTAATGGATTCCCAATGCAACTTTCAATTATGTTATTATTATATACAATAACAATGGTCCTTTAAGGACCCATCGATTATTTTGAGATGAGGTTTGCATAAGGATGCAATATTCATCATCATTGTTATATGGAAATTGAAATTGCACATTAAGTGGTGAGGAAGGAATCAATTCCATCATTGTGGAGAGTGAATCTCGGTTTTAGTAAAATTTGACATTTTACTATACTAAAAGGTGAAGTGGAAATTGTGTTTTCTACATAAATTTTTGGGAAGCCAATCATATCAATGCACTTAAAAAAGGTATGTGTGGAGCTTGTGAAAGAGGTGCGGCTCCAGCAGAATATTCAAGTTAGGGATCCAATATTTCCACGGTACCATATTCTAGCATAAGAAATGGTCACTGGGATTGATCGAGGTAAATTTTTTGCAAATAATTCATGTATGTTTCTTTTGGAGAATGTAATATTGGAAGGATATTCCGTTACATTAAGGTTTCATGTTTTCAAGCCAAGAAATTGAAATTAAAAGAGAAACTCTAGCGATTGAGATGAGGGAACTTGGCTTAAGCTAAGAGGGGAGATTATGCGTACTTTGAAGGTTTCTAACATTATTTGCTAGGAAAATATTTATGTTAGAAATTTGTTGGGAAGAGATTTATTTTCTGGGGAGAAATTGGACCTTACATTTCCAAAGTAAGTCTGTAGAGGCTTGAATGTATTCCTAAAAGAATATGCGAGATAAGGGTTGGATAATCTCAAGCACAAGAATATTCAAGGTAAGTGCTCATTGAATGAATCAATATTCATTGAGTAGATGTATTTTAAAACATGGATGATTAAATTTCCTTTCCATACTTGAGAATATGATCTTTTGTAAATATTATGAAAGAGTGGAAATGTTGTAAATGCGAAGGTATAAATGAATGGAAAATGAATGAAAAAATGTGCTAATCCTGGGTGATATAAAGAGAAACATGCATTTTTATGTGAGAGGGTTTATTATGCATAATGTGGATTCTTCACAGTTTTGGTTAAGTCATTTTGGACCAAAGCTTGTAATTGAAAAAAGGAGAATTCTTTTGATTTATGATTGAAAACATAATTTCTTGATGTTGTAAAATATTTGTTTTTACCATCATGTGGCGACATCTAAGGAGGTGTTATTAAGAATCGACATGATGTATGAGTTGTACATTATTCATCGAAGAGATTAAAAACATGCTCTCTGTACATAGGTGAAGATATGTGAATTGATGTGGTATGGTGCATAAAAATGTACGAAAATGTTTGCACTAAAATGACGGGCTTATGGTATGAAGGGCATGTGAGTATTCACAATGACAAAGACAACACAGAAGAGTGGAATTCCAGAGGATTGAAATTGCAAAGAGAAAGTTAACCTTAACAGGAGCATAATGTATGATAATTCATAAAGGTATTTTTGAATGTTGGAAATTGAATGGTTTATTTATTTTCACCATAAAATAAATCTTGGAAAACATGGATTTCATTTCGATTAAAGACTTCAGCATCATGTGAAAGGATAATGGGAAACTGATAAGAATAGAGTATGAAATAGAATGAATATTTTACATCCTAAAATTTATTAAGGGTGGATGTTTTTTGGAGGATTGTATAACTTGAATTAAGTCAAAATATCCACTATTAAATTATTGGGTCAAGCCTTGAAGTCAGAATTGATGTTAGGGTCAAATGAAAGTTTGGATAGCTTGAGTTAAGATTGAGTATTTTTATCCAAAATGAAGAGTTGATGTAAAGTTTGAATTCGAAAAGTTGTAAGCTAAATCAAAGGTCTGAATGTAATTGGGTGCATGATCAGTGGAGCCTGAAACCCAAAGAATTGGTTATTGTAACACATGAGTTACTAAAGTGTTGTTTGCAGCAAAGTGAAGCAAGAGAATTGCAAGAGATGATTCCAAGATAGAGAACTAAAAGTGATCAAGCACAAGAAGAGAGCTTGCATTGGTGAATGGAAAGTATGGAGGCTTGCTAAGGAGTGGATTGAATGAAATCCACACATGAACATATGAAGTTCACAAAGGAGGAGAAGACGACTAGTGATAGTCATTTCAGAAGATCTGATGAAGACCACAATAGAAGAAAGAAGAAGGAAAATGCCAAGATAAGTGGCATATGTGAGCAGTTGATTGGTGAAGATTATGAGTGGGAGAAGGCTAAGATAACAGTTCACCTTGAATTGTTAATGGAATTATTTCACAGAAACATGAAAGACCAGACACATGGTTGGACCATGAGGAAGAAAGTAAAGTGGCAGAGGCTACATGCAAAGAGGGAAAAGCAGGTAAATGTACAGTTGACAGAAGAGCTAAGGAAGCTCGAGCAGATGTTGAGGTGTGAAGAACTCAGAGAGGCTGACTTAAAAATGGATGTTTCCATTTGTGGCCCAGAACAGGGTGAAATTCTGGGTGAAGAGATCAATGAGTAAGATCTCATGAAATATTGGGATAGTTCAGAAGAATTTTTTATGAGAGAAGTAGAAGAGGCTATGAAGCCTTGCATTTTTAAATCCCACAGTTTATGTATGTTTTCAGGATGTGCGAAAGATGGTGGATAGTCTGGTGAAACTGTCACAGAAATGAAGGAAACTCTTGAGGTGAAGTGTGATGTAGAATGCCTTTCAGAGCAGGAAGGTACTGAATTGTTGCAGCAGGAAGAAATCATAAATGAGTTCTTGTTTGGTGTAAGATAGCCAGTAGAAGCTATTATGGGACAGGAGCATAATGGAAATGCCAAAGTGATATTCCAAGGAGGTAAACAAGTGAATTTGTTTAATGAATTTTCCGACATAATTTTGCAGTGTGATAAAACAGAAAACAGGGTAACTCAGGAAGATTTCCAGAAGAAGAATGAAGCTGGGAATGAATGTTGTGATGAAGTGCTGGAAAGATTTCATAGGGAAATCAAGTTCTTAGAACGATGGCTTAAGGAACCTGATGGAGAAGTAAAACATGCATAACTTGATCTAGAAGAAATCACAGTTACTGTGCATGATAGGGATGAAATGTTTTTAACATTTATAGAGTTGAATGAATGTTATAAATTTTCAGATAATAATGTGGATGTAGATACATAAAACGACATTAACATATATGATGTTTAAATCGGAGAAATTGAGCAGAAATTATTTGGAGTTGAGATGGAAGATCAGAAGCAACAAGAAAATTATGTCCATAGAGACATAAAGGAGACAGAAATATTGATCCAACAGGATAAATATGAAAGAAGCCAACAGTTCAAAACAGGATCTATTGAAATCTAGAAATTTGATGATGGGATATTGGTTCTTGAAGCATCAAAAGAGACCGAAAGGTCTTATCTTTTTCAAACTAATATTTTGTTGGTGAATGTAGGTACAACACTGGATGAGAAATTTGTTGCTATAAAAGCAATCAAAGACTATAGTTGTAATCAAGAAGGAGTTCTTAATTATTCTTCATTGCAGAAATTTGAGTATTCAGCTCAGTTGGAGATGAAATAATTCAACAAAGAGGAATTACTCCGAGGAATTGGAGAACTAAAGTGTTGGAGAAGTCGATGGAATCCAATTGATTGAGTGAGTAATGAGTTACAAATTGAGTTGATACTTTGAAGGACCAGTGCCAGAACAGAGTTTGGAATCCTGGAGGGAGCAAGTCATCAGGACTTGTGCCTATCACATTATTACAGAAAAGTGACAGACCTCATAGACAGGAGTCTATGGAAATTTCTCTACATGGGGAGTCTGATGCAAGAGCATCAAAGCTAAATTTTCATTATTCATTTATGTAATTTAGGGGGTGAGGTGTTTTAATTATTTTATTAATTATTTTTCTCATTTTAATAAATTAAGAGAGAAAATATAAATGTGAATATTATTGTAAATATTCATTTAATAAATTAAGGATATGAGTGGAGTTGAATTAGGTAGATAATCTAGGGATTAGGAATTCCATAAATGGGACTTAGTTGAGTCCAAAAAGAGATAAATCTAATTTATATTTTAGTTGAGATTTGTGTGGAGGAATTTATGGAGTGGAATAAATTAATATTTATGTATAAATAGGAGGATTGTGTGAGGATGAAAAACAAGTGAGGAAGTGAGAAATACAGAGAGAGTGAGGAATGGGTTGAGAGCTTTTTGTAAAGGGCCGAGAGCCGAAATGCCATCCACTGTAATATTTGGCCAAGAATTTCTTGTGTATTTATATATCAGTATATTTGTGTTTGTATAAGCTCTATTTATTTATGTATGTTTTAAGCAGTTGCAAATGTTTTCTTAATGAAGAATTTATGTGAGAGTTTTCATGCTTGGAAGGAAACACACATGAGGTTTTATATGCTAGGATCTATTTAACCCAGTATCCTGGAATCAATTGTTCAGAAGAAACTTTGATTTTTTGTGATTAAGATGCTTAGAGAAAAAGGAATAAGATATTTTTTTCCAGGAACTCCACAATGGACCAGCTGGAGGATATTTTTGAGGAAATACAACAACACATAAAATCTTGCATGCATGTTACTATTAGCCAACACTTTTCAAAGATACTCATGATTTTCCGAGGAAATGCAAAGTCTGTCAAAGTGCATCTGGAAGACAAAGGAAATCATCTTTTCCATTACAACAGTTAATATTGAACAACCATTTGAGTAATGTTGATTAGATATAATTGGTGAGATCATTCATAACTCTTCCAAACAGCATAAATACATCCTCACAGCTACCGATTATTTTACTAAATGGGTGGAGGAAATTCCACTAAAAGTAGCCAACTCTGAGAATATTATTGAGTTCATTGATCATTTTATCATAACTAGTTTTGTTTTACCCACTAATTTGATGTTTGACAATGCATCTTATTTCTCAGGAGCTGTTATGATAGAATTTTCTATTAAAAGAGGTTTTAAACTCAAATATTCTGCTAACTATTATCCTCAAGGAAATGGTTTAGCAAAATCAACAAATAAAAACCTTATTAGAATCATTAAACGAACTGTTGACCAAAATCAATAAAATTGGCACAAATTATTAACTTTCGCTCTTTGGGCAAATCGAATAACTCAGAAGGCCTCCATTGGCACTTCTCCATTTAATATTGTTTATGGGAAAGAAGTTTTTCTTCCTACTAATGTAGTTATTCCTTCTCTTGCCCTGGTCCAATTTATTGATGAATCACTGTCTTCTTATTTGCAAGTAAGATAATTCCAAATCCTTAAACGAGAAGAGGAAAGAGATAAAGATAAAGTTACTCATTCGCATCATCAACAATTAGTTAAAGCCTCATTTGATACAACTTTTGTCACTCCAAAAACATTTCAAATTGGTGATCTGGTACTAAAATGGGATAAGGCACACGAGGAATAAGGTAAACATACCAAATTCCAAATAGTGTGGCTTGGACCATTTCAAATCATACAAGAAATAGACCCATCAATGTTTTTATTGCAAGATCTATCAGGAAAAAAAGAGATTCTTTGCCTGTTAATGGGCAAATTTTAAAGAAATAATTTTCATCGGAAGTAACCCGTTCTATTCCCTATATATTATTGTCTTTTATTTTCTTAGGAAAATAAAATTTGAATGGTATTTATTTTTGGCTTTTCAAATAAAAATCTCTGAGAATATTTTTGATTTATCGCTTATATAAATAAGAATTGTTAAGGAAACGATTGAAAATTTTGAATCTCAAATAGATTTTATTTCACTGAAGTTATTTATTCTTTCATAAACTCTCACTTTTATAAAGTATGGTTACTCTATTATCAGTCAGGAAAAAAATATTTAACATAGTAAATACTCTTTACAAATAAGTAATCTTAAACTCTAAAATTATCATCTATAACCCTCAAAAGGACCAATGATTCACCCCATCCGAAAAACTTTTCAATTTTGAAAAAGTAATTCAAAAAACATGCTAAAGCTTAAAATATAATAAGTCTCATCATGAGCTTGTTTACCATGTTCATAGGAAAATAATTAAACTGACATTACCAATACTTCCTACCGAAACAAGGTAATGGCTTGAGATTATATCAAAAGGCAAGGGGTCTCATCAAGGGCCAACTTGATCAGTTTAGCTAAAAATAGTGAATGGAATTGTTAATATTTGGTTACCAAGCCAAGGCAATGGCTTTTAAGCAATAAAAAATACATAGAAAATATTTACAAAAAGAAAACAAGTTCTAAAGCAGATAAAGTATATAAAATTAAACTTATTTTTGTAATATTGTAATAGTAGTTGGATGGTGTTAATGTCAGTCTTCACAGCCTGTCACCAGAGATCAACATGAGCTCTTACTATGTCTGGTTTTGTTAGATGTTTTGCACATGATTTTCAGCACAAAACATGTCACAAGTGTGTCCATCAGAAGAAGCTCAGAAAAAAATTTCCAACGGTATATCACACTCCCATAACCGACTCCCGGATTAGAAGATATGATCGAAATGAATGAGTGATTCTTGGTTATGAGGTCAGTTGCTGCACACAATGACAAGTTTAGCACAAAATCAGTTTTTGAAATAATGGTAAGGAATTTTTCAAAAGTGAAAGAGGTTTTGTTCATAAAATACCAAATAACAAAAACCTCCTTCAGTTTATGCACAGGTGCTGCTATGTGGGAGATATACAGTGATATTTGGAGCCTACATTAAAACAAAGAAAAATTTTCATATTTTTTACTATTTTAGTCATTTTAGTGCGCGGCCATTTTACAACAGATGGAAAGTAATTTTGCAAAACCCAAGGAGGTTTTTGTTAAAAACGATACATATAACAAAAACCTCTTTCATTTTATTCAAAGGTGTCACGAATTGGGATATGTGACTAGATCTTTACGGCTCATTTTCACAGATTTAAATTTTTAATGATTTTCTGTTTTAGAGATGATTTTGTGGAACAGATTGCGAGAAATTGGAAACTAATTTTTCAAATTTGAGAGAGGTTTTTCTCCAAAATTACCTTATCTGCAAAAACCTCTTTAATTTTTGTAACAGGTGCTATGGGTTTGGAGATACGAGTTCATCTTCAACACCTATTTTCAGAAATTCGGCCCAAGTTTAATGTAACTGATTCTATTTTTAAGAAAATGGTTGAAACAACTCCTAGAATGATGAGCTCAACCCCTAGAGGCATGGGAAGGGGTTAGGATGGTCTGTATTATGTAATTCATGAGTCATTTTCAGGGTTGGATACTTGGGAAAATTTTGGCACCTCATTGTACATTCATTTCAGATTTTTGGCAAAGGAAAGACCAGAGTTTTGCAGCACTTGTTGGGATCCTTGTGGCTTCTGAGTTTTGATGATGTTCTTCTCATATTATTGTAAGTTTCATTAGTGTTATATGTATTCCATTTCCCTTCTCTATGCTTCTGAATTAAACAAATGAGTAATTGAGGTAGAATTCATTGATTTGTTGGTGCTCTGCCTTAAACTTTTGTTTAGTTTTACGTGTTTTTCGTCAGTTTGAAGAGGATCCTTGCACTCTCTTGCCCTATTCAGCTCCTCAGCACTTTTTTCTATCCATCCATTGAATCTAAAACATCAAATTCATTGCCTACCCTACCCCAACTTGAACTCTACAAGAATTTGGCCTCATCCCCAAGCCCAAAATTGTTTTTCCCTTTTTTCCAACAAAAACCTCTAAAAAATCAAATCAAACCCTCCTATTTGTTTATCTAGCCTAAGATCAATTGTTGTTTTATTCATCTCAAGCCCCTTTGAATATTTTAATTGAGATCGACCCAGAGAGAGCCCTCTCCTGTCCTCGTAGGGCTAGCTACAAGGCTGAGCGTGGTTTGGTGTTGTCCTTTTTCTGCCTTATTTCAGCCTAAGGTGGATTTGGGAACTAACATAGTGGCGACCATACTGGGGAAGAAAATGGTTTGCTTGTTGGTGTTATTTGTTTCATAAGCTACAGACGGAGCCTGAAGTCACGCCAGGTAGCCTTCGAAATGCTTTTGCTATGCATCAGCAAAGTAGATAAACGCTGCTTCAGTCAATCTCTGGTCTAGCTTGTGAATGTGACACTCGACTTGTAGATTGTCTTGCCCCAGTACATGTATCAAGTTCAGATCTAATTGTTGATGGTGGACAACGATCAGACATATGAAGGCTGAAACATTCACCTGGTGACTCCAACTCGATCTAGAGATTCCAGTGCTCGCTGATCCATTCATGCAATGGTACGATATGTCGCAAACCCTGCGCTTTGTGAAGTTTTAAAAGAAGTTAGAGATCAGTTAGTGGATTTTGAAATTGATGAAGCATTTTTCATTACCGTGCTTCAATGTTTGAAATCCCTGAAGTTTCCTCCTGAAGCTAAAGCTGGTTTTTGTGAGTTACTTGTTGAAATATTTGAGGAGGAGATTCAGTATTTAAACGATCAGATCTAATCAAATGAATTTTGAGATCCCAAAAAGTTCTTGGAAACTCTCCCTCCTTCAAAACAAGAAACAATAGAGCTGCCCGTGGATGTTTGCATTGACAGTGTGCAGCTGGAAGTATGTATTGCGGAGTTGGGGTAGCAAACAGAGTCTGGCTTTTGTGATCCTATTGCAACGTACATGGAAATTTTTTTCAGTTTGAATGATAGATCAAATTGTCTTTTACATAACCAGACTCATTATGTGCATGTATGGCTACCAGCAATTGCATCTGTGTCCTGGTTGAAGCACTCTCAAGCAGCATCCTTGTCATAGTTACTTGATTGGTTGATCTGGAATTATAGCGTTACTTGATCTATTGGTTTTTCAACAAATTAGGGTAGGTTTGTGCATAAATAAGTTGCCCAAGGTAGCAGTTCAGCTTCTGGTATTGGTTTATGTACATATTGCAGTATGTATATGTTTTTGGATTGGTATGAGTTGTTTTGGGTTTGTAGTTATTGATTCCATTGCCCAATGGATAAGGCATTGGTATAATCTCCCAATTATATACCATTATTGGCACCTCCAAGGAGCTACCATCCCCATTGGAGCCAATGTTAGTGTCAGTCTTCGCAACCTGTCACCAGAGATCAACATGAGCTCTTACTATGTCTGGTTTTGTTAGATGTTTTGCACATGATGTTCAGCACAAAACATATCACAAGTGTGTCCATCAGAAGAAGCTCAGAAAAACCTTTACAACGGTATATCACACTCCCATAACCGGCTCCCGGATTAGAAGATATGATCGAAATGAATAAGTGATTCTTGGTTATGAGGTTAGTTGCTGCACACAATGACAAGTTTAGCACAAAATTATTTTTTGAAATAATGGTAAGGAATTTTTCAAAAGTGAAATATTTTTTTGTTCATAACCTACCAAATAAAAAAAACCTCCTTCATTTTATGCACAGGTGCTACTATGTGGGAGATATATAGTGATATTTGGAGCCTACATTAAAACAAAGCAAAATTTTCATATTTTATACTGTTTTAGTAGTTTTAGTGCGCGGCCATTTTACAACATATGGAAAGTAATTTTGAAAAACCCAAGGAGGTTTTTGTTAACCATGAGCCATATAACAAAAACCTCTTTCAGTTTATTCAAAGGTGTCACGAATTTTGATATGTGACTAGATCTTTACAGCTCATTTTCACAGATTTAAATTGTTAATGATTTTTTGTTTTAGAGATGATTTTGTGGAACAGATTGCGAGCAATTGGAAACTAATTTTCCAAATTTGAGAGATTTTTTTCTCCAAAATGACCTTATATACAAAAACCTCTTTCAGTTTTGTAACAGGTGATATGGTTTTGGATATACGAGTTCATCTTCAACACCTATTTTCATAAATTTGGCCCAAGTTTAATGTAACTGATTCTATTTTTAAGAAAATGGTTGAAACAGCTCCTAGAATGATGAGCTCAACCCCTAGAGGCATGGGAAGGGGTTAGGATGGTCTATATTATGTAATTCATGATTCATTTTTAGGGTTAGATACTTGGGAAAAGTTTGGCACGTCATTGTACATTCATTTCAGATTTTTGGCAAAGGAAAGACGAGAGTTTTGCAGCACTTGTTGGGATCCTTGTGGCTTCTGAGTTTTGATGATGTTATTCTCATGTTATTTTAAGTTTCATTAGTGTGGTATGTATGCAATTTCCCTTCTCTATGCTTCTGAATTAAACAGATGAGTAATTGAGGTAGATTTCATTGATTTGCTGGTGCTCTGCCTTAAACTTTTGTTTAGTTTTACGTGTTTTTCGTCAGTTTGAAGAGGATCCTTGCACTCTCTTTCCCTCATCATCTCCTTGGAAATATTTTCTATCCATCCATTGAATCTAAAACATCAAATTCATTGCCTACCCTGCCCCAACTTGAACTCTGCAATAATTTGGCCTCATCCCCAAGCCCAAAATTGTTTTTCCCTTTTTTCCAACAAAAACCTCTAAAACATCAAATCAAACCCTCCTATTTGTTTATATAGCCTAAGATCAATTGTTTTTTTAGTCATCTCAAGCCCCTTTGAATATTTTAATTGAGAACGACCTGGAGAGAGCCCTCTCCTATCCTCGTAGGGCTAGCTACAAGGCTGAGCGTGGTTTGGTGTTGTCCTTTTTCTGCCTTATTTCAGCCTAAGGTGGATTTGGGAACTAACATAGTGGCGACCATACTGGGGAAGAAAATGGTTTGCTTGTTGGTGTTATTTGTTTCATAAGCTACAGACGGAGCCTGAAGTCACGCCAGGTAGCCTTCGAAACGCTTTTTTCTATGCATCAGCGAAGTAGATAAACGCTGCTTCAGTCAATCTCCGGTCTAGCTTGTGAATGTGACACTGGACTTCTAGATTGTCTTACCCCAGTACACGTATCGAGTTCAGATCTGATCATTGATGGTGGACAATGATCAAACATATGAAGGTTGAAACATTCACCTGGCGACTCCAACTCGATCCAGAGATTCCAGTGCTCGCTGATCCATTCATGCAATGGTATGGTATGTGGAAAACCCTATGCTTTGTGAAGTTTTAAAAGAAGTTAGAGATCAGTTAGTGGATTTTGAAATTGATGAAGCATTTTTCATTGTTGTGCTTCAATGTTTGAAATCCCGAAAGTTTCCTCCTGAAGCTAAAGCTGGTTTCTGTGAGTTACTTGTTGAAATATTTGAGGAGGAGATTCAGTATTTAAATGATCAGATCCAATCAAATGAATTCCGAGGTCCCAAAAAGTTCTTGGAAACTCTCCCTCCTTCAAAACAAGAAACAATAAAGTTGCCCGTGGATGTTTGCATTGACAGTGTGCAGCTGGAAGTATGTATTGTGGAGTTGGGACAGCAAACAGAGTCTAGTTTTTGTGATCCTATTGCAACGTACATGGAAATTTTTTTCAGTTTGAATGATAGGTCAAATTGTCTTTTACATAACCAGACTCATTATGTGCATGTATGGCTGCCAGCAATTGCATCTGTGTCCTGGTTGAAGCACTCTCAAGCAGCATCCTTGTCATAGTTACTTGATTGGTTGATCTGGAATTATAGCGTTACTTGATCTATTAGTTTTTCAGCAAAGTAGGGTAGGTTTGTGCATAAATAAGCTGCCCAAGGCAGCAATTCAGCTTCTGGTATTGGTTTATGTACATATTGCAGTATGTATATGTTTTTGGATTGGTATGAGTTGTTTTGGGTTTGCAGTTATTGATTCCATTGCCAAATGGATAAGGCATTTGTCTACTCTCCCAAATATCTACCTTTCTTGGCACCTCCAAGGAGCTACCATCCCCATTGGAGCCAATGTTAGTGTCAGTCTTCGCAGCCTGTCACCAGAGATCAACATGAGTTCATACTATGTCTGGTTTTGTTAAATGTTTTGCACATTATGTTCAGCAAAAAACATGTCACAAGTGTTTCCATTAGAAGAATCTCAGAAAAACCTTTCCAACGGCATATCACACTCCCATAACCAGCTCCCGGATTAGAAGATATGATCGAAATGAATGAGTGATTCTTGGTTATGAGGTCAGTTGCTACACACAATGACAAGTTTAGCACAAAATTAGTTTTTGAAATAATGGTAAGGAATTTTTCAAAAGTGAAAGAGGTTTTTGTTCATAACATACCAAATAACAAAAACCTCCTTTGATTTATGCACAGGTGCTACTATGTGGGAGATATACAGTGATATTTGGAGCCTACATTAAAACAAAGCAAAATTTTCATTTTTTTTACTGTTTTAGTCATTTTAGTGCGCGGCCATTTTACAACAGAGGGAACGTAATTTTGCAAAACCCAAGGATTTTTTTGTTTACCACGAGCCATATAAAAAAAACCTCTTTCATTTTATTCAAAGGTGTCACTAATTGGGATATGTGACTAGATCTTTACAGCTCATTTTCACAGATTTAAATTTTTAATGATTTTCTGTTTTAGAGATGATTTTGTGGAACAGATTGCGAGAAATTGGAAACTAATTTTCCAAATTTGAGAGATTTTTTTCTCCAAAATGACCTTATCTACAAAAACCTCTTTCAATTTTGTAACAGGTGCTATGGTTTTGGAGATACGAGTTCATCTTCAACACCTATTTTCAGAAATCCGGCCCAAGTTTAATGTAACTGATTCTATTTTTAAGAAAATGGTTGAAACAGCTCCTAGAATAATGAGCTTGACCCCTAAAGGCATGGGAAGGGGTTAGGATGGTCTATATTATGTAATTCATGAGTCATTTTCAGGGTTGGATACTTGGGAAAAGTTTGGCACCTCATTGTACATTCATTTCAGATTTTTGGCAAAGGAAAGACCAAAGTTTTGCAGCACTTGTTGGGATCCTTGTGGCTTCTGAGTTTTGATGATTTTCTTCTCATGTTATTGTAAGTTTCATTAGTTTTTTATGTATTCCATTTCCCTTCTCTATGCTTCTGAATTAAACAAATGAGTAATTGAGGTAGAATTCATTGATTTGTTGGTGCTCTGCCTTAAACTTTTGTTTAGTTTTATGTGTTTTTCGTCAATTTGAAGAGGATCCTTGCACTCTCTTGCCCTCTTCAGCTCCTCAGAATTACTTTCTGTCCATCCATTGGATCTAAAACATCAAATTCATTGCCTACTCTGCCCCAACTTGAACTCTGCAAGAATTTGGCCTCATCCCCAAGCCCAAAATTGTTTTTCCCTTTTTTCCAACAAAAACCTCTAAAAAATCAAATCAAACCCTCCTATTTGTTTATCTAGCCTAAGATAAATTGTTTTTTTAGTCATCTCAAGCCCCTTTGAATATTTTAATTGAGATCGACCCAGAGAGAGCCCTCTCCTGTCCTCGTAGGGCTAGCTATGAGGCTGAGCATGGTTTGGTGTTGTCCTTTTTCTGCCTTATTTCAGCCTAAGGTGGATTTGGGAACTAACATATGGGACAATGAATCATTTTTGGGTAAAATTTAACCCTTCCAAGGTTATAAATGCCTACTGGTTCAAAGGCTCTATCTATGATAGATGAGTATATATCTATAAAGATAATCTGAATGATCCACCTGCTTTATCTTTTTGAACTTAGTAAGGACTAATATAGATACTCATATTTTAATTTTAAAGAGCAAATATTATGAATTATAATCAAGTGAGATTTGATTACTTAATGAAATATTATTTTTATTGAAATTTAGTCCTGCAACTATTTTTATTTCGAAAAGTTTTAAAATTTCAAAAAATTGATCAGAGTAACTCATTCTCCAAAGTGAATCACCAATTGTTGTACTATATAACACCCCCCATTTATTATAATAATAAATGGGGAACCTTTAAAAAATAAATAAAATTTTAGAAGCATTATTTCATTTAGCGTTAAGTTTTTAAACTTTAGGAATAAAAGGTTTTTTATTTTCACTTTGATTTCATTGTGCTTATCGCAAATCAAAAAATCTTACAAGCTAAAAAAAAGTTAAAACACATATAGAATCTACGAATTGTGATAAAGCACTTCAACCTTTTTGAATTATATAAATTCCCCGTTGAAAATTCTTAAAAAGCCCTTAAAGTATAAATCGTGTCGCACCTCCTTTAAAAGACAAACTTATATCATTTCAAAAGGAATTGAGAAGAGTTGGACCCGATGAGACAATAAACGAACAACGAAATGAATCCATAAAATCCAAGAAAGCGCAATAATTTGAGTCTTTAGCGCATATTGAATTCCACAACGATTAACCAAATGAAAGTTATATCCACCATGAGGAAGCACGATGTGTCATTTGTGCAAATCACATTCCCAGTTCACTAGCGGCAAAACACATAGTATTGATATCTGCTAAAATTTGTGATTTGTGGTAGAACATTTATTATTCAAGTGCTTGAATTGATCCTTATTAAATAAATCTATTATAATATATAATGACTTAGATCATTGGATTAGACATATTGCGTAAGGCATGTAAGAGATTTGATAAACAATTTAAGGGTTATTAATTGCATTCAATGGGTACAGGGTTCAAAATATCGATATCTTACTTGAAGCGTGTTTTAAATTTAAAGCGTCGGATTTTGATTTATGTTGATTTAACTCTATTCTCTGTCCTTGTCTCTCCTCATCTCATATCTGAATTTATTCATTTTGCTTGAATTTAGGAAACTACCTAAGAGGGAAATATCAACAAGAATGAAAAAGAAAGGAAAATCAGTTGCCCAAGATTCTATTTTTGAAACTACAGACATGCCTCCATTATTTTCAGACGCTACGTGCAATAAGGACAGTGGATTTTCTTCATGGGAATCCATGTATAACATGTTTGATTATGAACATACAAAAGAGCTAAAGAAAATAGCAACGACGGATAAGGTTGTTTCATCAGAACCTTCTTACTTTGAAGTTGTATGTTCGTTTCTACATAGGATAGCTGCGAGGCCAAAGATCTTACCATACACAGCTAATATGGTAATATGGGTCATTGATAATCTCAACATTGTAGACAAGACATTCAAGAATTCCAAATTGGAGAACATGGGTTCATTCACCATTGAGGGTTTGCGAACAATGTTTCATTTTCATATGCCACAAAAGATATGATAAAGCCTTCTTGGAAAACTTTCAAGAAATAATTTAGACCTAATGAAGGTGGTGAAAGGATGGAAGGAAGATCGGGGCAAGATAAAGTGGGATAAACTTGGCATGTACCCCATAACACAATTTCCATCACCTTACTATTTTGTAGCAGGAACGTTGTGTAGATTATTTGGTAGATCTGATACCACTAAATTCTCCATTGAGTGGGTTCCTTTATGTCAACCACGATTGTCAATTCCACTGTCATGAATTGGGAAAACATTTTATCTGATAACTTTGCCAAAACCATTGTGGATTACAGAACCAATAGATTCTTTTTCAGTAGGACAATTCCCCTTTTATATATTAGCGCATATATCATGGATGCTATATGTTTTTTCTCAATTTTTCCTATTATGGGTTGGAAGTGGATAAGACAAGACCCTAACCCAATTCATATTTATCATAAAGCCCTATGGGAGTCTGAATTTCATTTACCTTTCTACAAAATTTGTCATGGAGTTACGTTGCCCATTTATCAGATTATTTTTAATGAGGGAGTTCCTAGAATTTCCAAAGAAGCTAGTGTTGATATTTTACCTGTAGCCATATGGTTTAGTGAGGAAAATTTTACATATATCAGAGTCTTTGGGAGTCTTTCTTTTCCTCATGTTCTACCATACTATGTTACAGAAAATCTTTTGGCAAGAGAAATTGCAAACCAAACTCTTGTAAACGGTATAACCAAGCAACTCAGAGATTCCAAGAAAGCCATCTATCCTACCTTCCCATTACAGTGTGATACCTTCACCCTTTTTGACATAGGTCATGTAGCTAAAAAAATTCCAAACACTTCATTGAATCTGGCTTTAATTCTAGGAAGACAATATGATCTAAATGATGTGGTCTGGAATTTTACCACTAATATTAAACTTAGACCTTTCACGAATGAAATGGATATGTTCAATGATTTATTTGAAGGTGTAGAGAAGTTTCCAAATGTGTTAAAATTTGTGTCTAATTAGCTCACTATAGCAAACCTTAAGGCTTTTCATCAATACAAAAACAAGAGGTTAGAAACAGTCCCATTGGACTTGTTACTAATGGAAGATGTCAGAAGACCAAATCTGAGCATCAGTTTAGATGATGAAGAAAAAGACATGTTAGAAGATGATTCAAAAGAAAAATAAATTCGAGATTCAGAGCATTCACAACATTAGTCTCAGATTTTGAATCATTCTGATAATGAATCTGAAAGAAAAAATGAAAACCCTGAGAAGATAATTGAAAAAGTAATTAAACAAATTGATATGCAAACCGAGGAAGAAACTTGTGGAGTTGAATCATATTCAAAAGAAGTTCAACATGTTCAGAATACACCTGATAAGACAGTAAAACCTCAAGCACAGGATTTAAAGACAGAATGAACAAATTTTACTAAAGCACTGGAGACACCACCACCACCAAATCCTAATCCAGAAGGATCGACAAGTTTTCAAACTCCTGAGAAAACCCATAATATAGTAGAAATTGCAATGCCACTTTAGTAGATACCATAGGTTCAGGAAAAAATGAACATTGCGGCCTACCCAACCAAAGAAATCATTTTGAATATTGAGGAAATACCTCCACTAGATGTTTTCTACAACCCAAGTCACAAATTCATAGTCAAGAGAAAGAAAATAAAAAGAATTGATGAAACAATGACTGCTCTCAATAATGAATCAGTAGATTTTGCCTAAAAATACTCTTTTGCCAATCCTAGAGAACATCTTACTAAACTGTCATAGTTTTCTGGTGCATATGCAACTGCTACAGTTGATAAAGCAAAAGAAGTAAAACTGCTGCTCAAACAAAAGGAAGATAAATTTCAAGAATTGGAAAGACAACTAGAACAGGAAACACTTAATTCCAATAAGAAAATTGAGATGAAAATGTCACAGCTTCAAAAGGACTTTGAAAGATTAAATTTGTAGCACCAAGTACATATTTCAGAGAAATAAACATAGATAGTGGCAATGATTGATAAACTGGAAATCCAGCCTCAAACAAAACAATCTATAAAATAGACACTGGAATGGAATACAAAATTGAAGCAACAACAAGAGAATTTTTGTCACCAAATCTCAGCTACCAGTTCATATTGTGAGACAAGCCAGATTTTGATTCAACAAGTGGCACACAGGAGGCTGGAATGTGAAAAGGTTCAAAAGAAAATTTATGAGTTCATCCTTTGGCAAAAATCTAATATAGGAAAGAAAGTTGATCTCCCCAAAATTGATAAGTTTCACAAAGATATTGTATTTAAAGACCGGAAAATGGAGTTAAGACAGGAAGCGAAGGAAACATCAAAGGTAGCAATTCTAACAAATGAGATCATTGAGTCCATTAATGGACAACTTTTAAATGTTGAACTTATCAAAGAATCTACAGCTGAAGTGCTCCCAGAGCTTAAACTATTGGAAACATAGTGGAAGGAAAGCACATAAAGCACATAGACACATGAAAATTCTATTAAAAAGATAACTAAGTTAGATCAAGAAAATTACTGGAACTTTCTAATCAAACCACATCATCAGTGCCTGACTCTACAATCCTTAACTGATTCCACTAAGAAATCGTTGTAGAAATTTGTTGAATAATGAAGATTTATCCACTGAGATTATCCTGATCATACATTAATTCGAATTCATGTATAACACATAACCTCTTCTACAATCAATCATCAATTTGCGGAAATAGAAACAGTCGCATGCGCACATAAACAAAATATGTAATGGGGAAAGCTTATAGCTGAAAACCCCCAGCGATTTGTATATTATAATAGAAGAGAAACATGTAACAATCTCAGTACAATACTCCTCACAAGTACTCAGTACTGTCTCCAAAAGTTACACACAAACTAGCTTGGTTTTGAGTAGTAGTTAGAACGTGGGGCACAGACACGCGCGTTGAGCCCTGGACCGGACATGGTGAAGGTGACGGGGGAAGAACCGAGAATGGAACAGCCGATGAATCGGGGAGAGGAGTCGGAGTGCGGTTTCGGAGAGGGAGCGCTCGACGACGGCGGGGCGAGGAAAGCGGTCGATCGGCCAGGAAACTCGGGGGTGGTAAGAAGTCTCGAGGAAAGGGCGCCTTGGGGGTGCCATGATGGCGAAGAAGCGACAGGGTAGAAAGGACGGGGGTAAGAAGTGAGGTTAAGCAAGGGAAGAAAAGGTGCGGTGACAATTGATTTTAAAGTCTTTGCCTGGCAGTGTAAACCAGGCTCTTCTTCGCTTAGGGTGAGTGTGTGGTGTGTGTTAATTTTAATTTTTAAACCCTTTTCGTTTTGAGAGCAAGAGAAAAAGTGTGCTGCGTAACTAAAAATAAATCTGCAGAGAACAGTATATAATGCTGAAATAACAGAAAATTAACAGCTACTATTGCATCGATTCAACCCAAAAAGGTGGGTCTCTCAAAACTAATCTAAAAGAGGGAAAAAATCTAGTCAAAACACACTAAAAAGAGGCCAATAGATCTAGGGTCGAAAGGGACAGGGATCTAAAGGGAAAAGCTGCTGAAAAGAGGTGCAGATCACAGCCAAGAGGCAGAGGCAAGGTGGCTAGAAAAAAGGAGGAAATCAGCAAAAAGCAGAAGGGGCAAGGAGGAGGCCCTAAAAGTAGATCCAAACAAATCTTCAGGAGGTGATTTGAAAGGGAGAAGAGCTGATTAGAAGAGGTCTGAAAAGGAGGTATCAGATCTGGAAAAAGGGGGGCTGAAACTCCGAAAAAACAGACCTGAAACAGATATAAACTCTTCCACCAAAAGTGGAGGGTACTGAAGCCCTAGGGGGCTATGTTCCCACTTAGATGAGAAAAAAAGATCAGAAACAGGTCGAAACGGGCTGAGACAGAGGCTGGAAAACCCTGACAGAAGCTTCAGAAAAACCCAGAAAAATTGCAGAAAAACAGCTGAAAAATTGGCAGGTCGCAGGTTCTGACCTGTTTTCAGTGCAGGTCGTAGAAAATGGGCAGAAAAGTGCGACCTGGAGGTCCAAGTCACAATTTATGGGCTGAAAAGTGTGACCTGAAGCTCCGGGTGTCTCGGCGGCAGATTTTCGGAAAAGTTGCCGTCTCAGTTGCGGCTGATGTTGCTTACCTGCGCAATAGGGCCAGAAACACACGGAAGTTAGAAATTTTAATGTTTTAGGGTTTTATAGGAGAAAAACAACATGAAAATAGGAAGAAAAAAAAAAGCTGAAAAGAAACCCTAGGGTCTGAAGTAGCTGGATATGCAGGAATATGAAAAACGACAGCGGTCGTAATTTAAAACCCGTGTGGAGTCGCCATTTGTTAGTATGAATCTTTTGTCGAAGTGTACGAAAAAAGACCACTTTAGCTACGCATAAATAATAGCCCTAACATCAAATGTGGCTGCCAATATCTTTAGATCTGCAGTTAGTTAATCAAGACAAGAGCTGCAACAAACCAGATCTATGCATAGAAAGACATTAAGCAGTAAAAAAGAAGGGTTTGCTCCATATATCCAACAGACAAGACAAGAACAATTTTTGAAATAATTTTTTGTATTAAGGGCACCTGGGAGGAAAACAAGAAGATGTTTCCTATTCTCCTCAATGGGAAGGGTTCTTGGAAGTCCTCAGCACTTCGGATCTAGCATTTCTCTCTCCTATTGGTGTACAAAAACCATACAAAGAATAGAACTCAAAGGGAGCTCACACAGCAAATAGTGGAAAAATGTGACCAAGTGTATAGATCCAGAGTGATCTAATAGGCAACAAAAGGTGAAGAATGGTAGGAAAAACCCTCCTATTTATAGCAAAATATTGGGTCATTCTAGATCTTGGTGCATGATTAAAATAATGTTAACCAAATCTAGATCCACCTTTTATGGAATATTTTATTATATTTGTTGGAGGAAAAAGGTATTTGACTTGGGTCAAATCCCTTGATTAGTCAAAAATAAATAAATAAATGATTTATTTATCTTTTTAAGGAAGCGGTTAGAAGATAATCAAATAAATAATGATTATTTAATTATTTAAGGAAGTGGTTGAAAGATAATCAAATAAATAATGATTTATTTAATTATTTGTGGGTGATTTGGTCATATTTAACAAGGAATATTATCTAAATAAGATTTAAATAATTATTCCTAGAAAATAATAAGATAAATAAAGGTTTATCTAATTAATTTCTTTGTTTTGGGTTAAACATGGTAAGGAATAATAATTAAATTATGGTTTAATTAATTGTTCCATGAGGAAAATCAAACAAATATAGGTTTGTTTAATATTTCCTTTTGGGGTTTCTTGTTTGGACCATAAACAACCTAATAAATGTGGTTTATTAAGTTATTTAACATAGTGAAGGCAATTTTACTTAGGGTAAAATTGGTCTTACATGGTGTACTTGGGTCCATCTAATGATAATAGGTTAGATGGCCAAAAAATGGTGTAACAGATTGCCCCCCAGCGTGCGAGTGTTAGGAGCAAATCGTATGACCGAAGTACGTTGTAAGAACTCAATCACGAGACATCAAAAGGGAAGTCAGAGAGAGAAATGTGAGGTAGACTAATGTGCTGAAGAACTAGACCCTGAGGAGACGAGACTTACAGGTGCAACAAGTCTCTTTTTATGAGAGGGTACCTGTGCTAAAGGCGGGGGGGGAGGCATACCTATGCCCGCCGAGACAAAGTACAAAAGAATAGTGTGTCCAGTAAACAAGGGACCGAACCATAAAGTACAGCTGGTGTAATCATGAGCCAGATAAAAATACAATGAGGAATCCCACATACATGTTGTGCCTAGGATAACAGCCAGGACTTGTACAATAATATCTGAGTACATGAGATACAAATACAACCCAAATGCCCCCTGTAAATGGGGAAGGGCTCACAAAATCTGACTGATACATGCAAATCAAAGAGGCGCTGCAAGTGGCTAAGGCCAACATCATCAAATATTTGGAGCTGCATCGAAGGCTGCAAGGAGGAGGTCATCCGGGCATGTGGGGGGCTACCTGCAGGGCCACCCCCTCATGAGGGTTGAGACATCTCACACACACTCGGGAATCATCAAGAGCTGCTGCTGTATCACTGAACCATCAAGTATACGGATCTCGGTCATGTTGAAAGGAGCTGGAGTGGAGAAACAATCAAGTCAAAGGGAAATGAGAGATCCCTTTGCCTGATCCGAGGCACCGAACAAGAGTGGAAGCTGGAACCAAGGTACACTGCCCTCTAGACCTGACTTCTGGAATGAATGAGCTGATGTCGACAGAAGGAGGTCCGCCACAGGTGAGGCAATGAGAAATCCTCAACTAAGGCGCGAGAGAAAATAGTAGAGCGACGGACAGACTGACACTAATGATGATAGGGAAATGGAAAGGAATGAGTAGCGAATGGATGACTTCCCTTGTTAGAGCATAAAGGGCATGAATGACATGGCAGCTACTGACACAATATCATAATGGATAGGGGATAGTGGGACTGAAGGTCATAATGTGCGACACAAGAGAGAGACCAAGCAATGAAGGATGGAGGGCTATGGCGGGGTACAAAGGGACTCGGGATAGACTCCATGAATGCGATGATGACTCAACTTGGATGCGCTAAACAAGGGCGACTTGATGGTGCTGCCACACAGTAAAGGCCCAATGGGGGACCATGAAAACATGAGTACAAGGTGGGAACTCATGACGAAAATCGACACAAACATGGACAAGTATGAAGGCGAAGTGGTGCCCCAAATACAAGTGTCGTAAGTGAGGAAATTCGATTTAAAGTGGAGGTGAAGTGGCCCTTCTTGGACAAAATGGGTCCGGGTGAAGTAGCAAATCATAAAAACGAAAAAACAGATGCTGGCTATCTAAAAGAAAATAAAACATGCCTTTCAGAAGGGAAATGCTAAGGGTAATATTTCTTAAGATAGAGTGCATTGCGAGGATTAGGAAGGGGATGGCCTTCAAAATCCTCTAAGAGGTATGCCCCCTTATCGAGATCCTTACTGATAATGTAAGGGCCTAGCCATAATGAGTCGAAATTCCCATGACCAAGGACATCATGGGCCTGGTCATATACTAGAACAAGGTCGCCTTCGTGAAAAGTGCGAGGCTGGACTTTTCGGTCATACTGAGCTTTGGTGCGTTTCTTGGCCGCTTCCATGGTTTGCAAGGCAACACGGCGGTCTTCGGAAGCGCGCTCGAGCATGATAAGTCGTTGTTCTAGAGGTTGGGTGTCAGGGAGAAGTTCAACAGCCAGATGAAGGGAAGGGATTTCACACTCGATTGGTAAGACAGCCTCCTCTCCAAAAACGAGGTGAGGAGGGTTATGGTTGAGGGGCATAGGTGCCCCCGAGCATGGTGTGGTCATGCCAAAATGTATTTATAAAAAGGGGAATCTAAACACATTTAAATGATGTGGTGTGCCATTTGTTCTCGT
Source organism: Pinus albicaulis (assembly GCA_034641835.2). NCBI lineage: Eukaryota > Viridiplantae > Streptophyta > Pinopsida > Pinales > Pinaceae > Pinus > Pinus albicaulis. The sequence goes on along the minus strand of CM076570.1, from coordinate 1,561,362,382 downwards.
TATGGTTATGCAGTTTGAGAAAGGCAATGGAGGATTACCAATCTCTTTTGGTACTGCATATAGGGATCAAATGGAATTTAAGTTTCCGAGTTGGCATACCTGGTGTCACTATCCCAAAAAGAGGATTTGGAGATAATGAACTGATGCTCTCGTAGAAAATCTATAGGTTGGTCAACAATAATGTCTAAGAGACTGGGTTGCTGATGTAAGATGAGGGAACGATAAGGGGTATCATCCCTAGAGTGATCTGAAGTGATATGGGACTCTAGAGGTTCTTCTAAATGTGGAATAATACTGGGACTAAAGTCAACACGACCAGATACACTAGGAGAGTTGTGGAGAATTGTTTCTCTTGGTCTCTCAAATGTGGGTGCCCCCTTACCCAAACATTGGGTTTCAATGTAATGGCCACAAGGTGGATGTGGTGTGAACGCATGGGTTCGATGTAAGGGGGAATAGATAAAGTCAGGGGTGGGAATTTTTTCCATAATGTCGTCATCGTGATAGAAGATGGGGTGACTGGTGGAAGAAAGACCACCTGACGTGGTGAAGCGACCTGAATCATCATCATGAGAAGAGAGGTTCACATGCACATCGTCACAAGGGGTGACCGAAGAGTAAGTAGATAAAGGATCTACCGATGTTGAGCCCAAGATGACCGCTGAAGGAAGGTCAAGCGAAACAACAGGGGAGGATTCAGATGGAATGTTCCCCAAGGGTCTCATAGATGATGATAGGTAGAAAATGCTGGACGAAGGCTCCGTCATCTCGACATCCGGAGGGGGAATGTCAATGGGAGCAGTCATATCTGGTAGTTCTGCTGAGGTAGAATGCGCAAATATGGGAGAGGTGTACTCATTGCGCTTGGCCTCGAATTGGTGGACTGCGGCAATAGAGGTGCGGAAGTCCTCGAGGCGGGGACAAATATGGGTGTGATGGCCATGGAGATCACACAAAGCACGGGGGTGGTTGGTGTGAATAGTCTTGGGGTTCTTGGCCGCGGTTGTGGGAGGAACAGAGGCTTCTGGGACCGCGGACTCAGGGAACGTGACATTAACCATGGGTTTTAGATGAAGTAATTCAGGACAGGTATGGGATCCGTGACTGACAACATCACACAAAGCACACTAGATGGTATGCTTTGGAGGCGGAGGAGGGGCATGGTTTGTCGAGGCAGCCTTGTCCTTTGATTCCCCCTTGCGAGCTTTGTACTTCTTACCCGAAGCGATCGCAACAGGAGGTGGTTCCTGTTGAGGTGACTAAGGCACTAGTACAGCGGGAGAAGTCATGGGGACCAGTTGAGTCGGGGTCAAAGCAATATATGGTTTGGGTTGACCACGCAAGGTTGCGGCTGGAGGATCAAGGTACCAGACAGGAATCCCAAGGGGTAGGTTCGGAAGATAGAGGGTGGCCATGACAGGTACCGTGTACACTCCTGGTGGGGGAGCTAGGAACTGTATCTGACCAGAGGGGTAATGGCCAGGTGGGAAGGCTCCTAAATGGTTAAGGCTTGGAGGAACCATGCCAAGAGGATAAAGAGGCTCATGACTACCAACTGCAGGTGAAGGGCTAGGAGCAGGTTGCAGAGGGCAAGGTTGCTGACTAGCCGAAGTAGGTTGCTTGAGAACAACCCGAGACGATTGCATCATGCAAACATTCGATGAGCTGGGGTCAGAGATAGGAGGAGGAGGAAGACCAGGGAAGGTTTCGAGCAAAGAGGAGTCTTTGTAGACGCCAGGAGAGACACTGGTCAAGGAATCGACAGTTTGCTTGTTGGCTACAGAAGAGATGGTCGTCTCAGGTGAGGTTTGAGATGTTGGCTCATGATATGTCAACTGGTCAATGGTGACTATCTTTCCATTATGAGGGAAAGACATCTTGCGGAAAACCGTGGATGGGATAGCAGACATAGCATAGGTGTAGCTTCGCCCCAATAGAATGTTGTAGTCTAGCGGGGCGTCGATGACTTCGACGTCAATGCAAACAGTCTTACCGGCAAGGGTGATAGGACAATTACGGAAGAGGCCAATGGGCTGGGAGGCATGGCCGTCCCACGCTCGAAGGGTGATCGTGGAAGGGGCCAGCTCAGGGGATCCAATTTTCTTCCAAACTGAAGCGGACATCATGCAGGTGGATGCCCCCTCATCAATTATACACCGAGAAACGTTGGCGTTCTGGATTTTGACTGGGATTTGGAAGGCGACGGAAGGAGGAAGAGGAGGATGGTCTGATTGAGTGGCATCGAAAATGTTAGCCATCAGTATTTTTTGCATGTTAGTGATGACTATATCTTCAGCTGAGTTTTCTAGAAACTGATTTCCTTATGTCAATATGTCATCCAGAAAACCCTCCCAAAACTTTTTTCGCCTTTTTACCTATTCAGTCCACCCCTGGCAAAACCACAAACTCCTTGTCAACAATCCTATCTAAACTCAGCCTTATTAGTCTGCCCATCAGCTTTAAAAGGCAAATCCACATCTGTTTCAAAGGTCTCCCCTATGTTAGGAAGTGGCGTTTAGGACATTTCACCTTTGGCAATCATCAAAAAGCCAAAAAATCCCTCATCTGCAGCAGACCTACCATGACTAATCCCTTAATTTGCAAATGAAGTTGACAAACAGCCTTAAGTCGCGCCACTCATATTCCCTAGGTCTCAGCACTGCATGAAGCCCATTCTCAAGCTGACTAATAGGTTTTTCACTGTGTTCTATGGTTCTACAAAGACAGGAAATATATTTCATCTCATGGAGTAAATGTTGAGTTTACAGTTAGAGGAAACAGCTGCTTCTAAGTGTATTATGAGCCTGAGATGAAGCTGCAAAACAAAGGTCACTCCTTAGGACCTTACAGCTCTTTCCAGCATGAAAATCATAGTAAGAAAGGGTCGCCACTGTCTCAGCTAAATGGTAAATTGTCAAGGCCCAGAACCTCCTTCATTTACAAGAAGAGGGTTAGGGTGCCTACTTCATACATAAGCAGAGGGCGCAGGCCAGTGTTGAGTCAGAAGGTTGCAGAAGTCCAGGTTTGCCTTTACTGAAACAATGAAACAATATCTTCAGGTTTCATGAATGTAATTGCTGACCATAACAGGAATGGAACTTGAAATATGCTGGCTCAAAAGAAAAGAGAGTTTTCCCTGATAAAGGAGATCATCTGAAACTTTCAAGTCAGGTGAATGGTTGAAACTTTAGAAGGCCTGTCATCAGTAAACATCCAAATCATAAGAGGCCTGTTTTGTTCAAAATCAAATAGAGCAGAAGGTCAACAATGTCATTACACAAGCGGGAGAAAATGCTTGGTTTCTTCAAAGAAACACTGATCTTCATAGTCACAAAGTTTGTTTGTTAAAATAATCAATCATAAGATGCAACAAGCCAAATGTTTAATTCACCCTTAGGACAATGCAGGGAGACAGTATTACTATGGCTAGGTTTTCTGCTGACATACAATGATGCTTGCAAGTGAACATGCTTAGACTGATGTTTTCCAAGTGGTCTACTTAACATCACCTTCAGAGAAAGGTTGTCTCGAAAAGGAATTGTTAAAAAACCTTCAAACACCTTATCTAATGAAGAGCCTCCTCCATGCATGAGTAGAGGGCCAAAGCTACTACAGGTGCTGAAACTGATTGATACAAGAAAGAGTAGTAGAAGGATATCAAAGACTGAAACAAGGTCACTACACAGATGAATGATAGCTCTGATAATGTAAAGATGCTGATACTCCTGTTTCAAGGAACTCTCTGTCTGACTATACCTACAGTAGGAAAGAGGCAAATATTGAACATATTGTATGCTATTAATGCCAAAGGAGCAGTTGACTTAAAAAGGGGTCTAATATACTGATCAGAACAGAATAAAGACTGTGTGCCCAAAAACCTTGGTTTCATATTTTACAATGTTTGTCTTTTCAAATGAGGAGGCGAATGGGTATATGATCCTATGATTAGGCAGAAAGGAATTTGTTTTTGATGAACTATCACTGTTTATATTCCCTAAAACAGACACAATGGTCATCATCCTACAAGACAGTTTCAGCACAAAGATACAGTATAGCAAAAGCAGTGACAGGGATGTGGCACAGTGAGTTGTGAAGCAGAGAATCATGTTATAAAAAGAAACAACTAGTAGAAGACACTTACAGACCAGAAGGAAACCTGTAAATCACCTAAGGACCAAGATTGTTAAACTGATTGCAAAGGCACGGGTGGTCTCCTGTAAGTAATAAGGCAGCTTTCAAAATACCTTTGACAATTTTTGAATGACCTTTTCTTTCGTTGACATTGTCACCTAAATGCCAAAAAGAGGGACAAAGTCGAGGTTTGAAATATCTCTCTTATGAGAACAGGCATGTAACTCCACGAATAGGCAAGGCAAATGTGATGAACTATCACTGTTTAAAAAATAACTTGATGCAAACACTTTTTTGTATCATGTAGTGAATTGCCACTGTTTGAACGAAAAGCTTCACTATGTTCAAAATAGCCATAGGGTCTTTTGAATATAGCCGTTGAAGGAGTGTCAAAGAATGAAATAGAGGAATAGTAAGCCACTTGTGAAATCCAAAAAAAACAAATTGCCGCAGCTCCCAAGCATCACGACGTGTTTTCAAGCAAATTGAGGTTTTCTGCACTGTTTTAGGGCGGCGCGACGGGCCTGGAAAGTGGCGCGACGTGCCTGGGCGTCGTTTTGCGAAGAGTTTTAACGTCGGCGCGACGTGCCTGTAGGCGGGCGCGACGTGCCTATAGGTCGCCGCCCGACCACCCGACAGGTCGACCCGACAGGCCCGACAAGGGTTTCCTCTGCGCGACGGGTTTGTTATCAAGATTGCCGTGCAAGTGTCAAGGGTTCCCCACAATGTTTTAAGCTTTCGAAAGCGGGCATCCATCAAGTTTAAGGTATTTTACGATTTCCCCATCAATTGCAAGAGGTTGTCTTGTGAAGGACTGTGTTTAAAATTAAAAGGAGGATTTTCATTGCAGAAATACATACCTAGTGCTAACGAAGAACCTTTCACACTATCATCCATACATTTCCACGCTACTAAAACAGTGAAGTATACTCAGTAAGGGGGTTTGACATTTTTATTGTTTTGAAGGAGAAAACTTTGATAATCCCTGTCTAAAAAGCTTGTTAGTCTTCCAGAAGCTCTGTTATTTTACCTCCGCCCTGTGTTCTTGTTGTCTAGACCTGTGTATGGTGTTTTGCTTGATGTACAAACAGTGAAAGGAGGACACACTCTTACACAGGACAGAATTGTTGGATGTTTGAAATTTTCCTTGAACAGGGAGTTTTTTGTGTTAAGGTTGACATCAAAAACTTTAAAAGCAGAGTAGTCGGTGGCATCTTCTCACAGCACACTATTTAAAACAGATTGCTTTTCATTCACTATATTCTCCCACTGCAAGATTGTTAAAAAAGAGTTTCCCAAGGAGAACAGTATACTAAGGAGAATAGTTAGTGGATGGGTTTCTAAATTTGGAGTCAGAGATACCAAAGAGTGGTATTTGAGCTAACTCAGCTTTCCAAAGGTGCAGAGTCATTTTCTAAAAAGGCAGAATTGTTGGTGGATAAATGTTAAACATTAGAGGCAGGGGTATATAGGTGTTGATGGACTATTTAAACTCACAAATTTGAAAATAGTTCCTGGCTGAAGCAGAGAGTGTGTTCTCTAAACCACTGTTGCACTTATTTTTTCACCTAGACTAAGTCTGCTTGTTCATTACACTACATTGTCATTTTGAAGATTGTTGAACAGAGTAATTTTGAGGGTGGAATAAGGCCATGTTCGAGAAGGCATTTGTTGATGATCAAGTTTACATCAAGGGCAGAGTTATAAAGGCAGTGATTGACTTCTCAAAAAGTCACAAGTGAAAGGTTTTTCTCTTAACACAGTGGGCTATTTTTTTTCACCTAACCACAGGGTCTCTTTCTTTTCCCACTGTGTGGTCTCCACAAAAGTCTACTGACAGGGGCATGTTTCAAGGTAAATGACCTAAAAGAGCAGGGTTATAATTTTTGAAGGTTGGTTTCAAAGACAAAAATACAAGTGCAAGCAGGCCTCTAAGCAAAGTCACAAGAGGGGATTTGTTCAGGACTGTGCACAAAGAATCTACAAAGCAGTTCTTACACATAGTGCCATTGTTAAGAAGGATACATAGCTGAAGTGCATCCAAATTGGAAGAACTGTTGTTAATAAGTGTTGAGGGGGGCTTATTCAAGGAAGCATTGTTACATTTCATCCAAACCACAGTGTCCATATCTGTCCAAGCAGTTTGGTGGCCTGTCTTAATCCAGCAAAGCATTCCTCATATAGTGAAGGCAGTTTACCTCTTCCAAGGTTTACTTCAAAGACATAATGCCTCCCAAACGAGATCACAAAGGCGGACAACATAAGAGATATGAGCCTATCTCCATAGAAGACATCAATGCTCATCCCTCAGTACTTTTCAATTTCCATGAGGTAGGCTGTCTTGATTTCTGTCAAAGGATAGAGGAAGTCAAGAGTTTCTCACCACTTACACATTTGTGCGCTTTAAGATTCAAGGACAAACACTTCCAGCTTGCAGATCTTGACTTCAAAATCTCTCCAAGGTATGTATCCAAAGCTACCAAGATCCCGTATCATGGTGAAAAGTGGTTTAAACAAGCACATCTTGATTTGGAGGACTATAAACCTTTCATCAAGCCGGAACATAGGGAGACCATCACTGCTATTTTTCCTTTCTCCTATCTTCTTGACAGTTATGCTCCACTGATGAAGGCCATAATGAGATATTTCACTTGTGAAGGGAGGTTTAGCCAAATATTTGCCTATCATGTTCGCTTGTTGATGCATTTTACCAGGAGCAGGCAATTAAACCTTCCATACCTTTTGTCCAAGAGCATAGAGAAAATGGCAGCTACTGTCCAAAAGAAAGCTCCACCTCAGCAAATCCCTTCTCTCTTTCATCATTCCTTGATCAAAATCATCTTCTTACACCAGCTGGAGAAGAAAGGAGTTTCATGGGATTTATTCATTAGCCATGCCGATTTCGCCACTGTCCCTCCTGTTCATGTGTCTCCTACTCAGCCTGTCCATCGCCCAGTGCCTTTATCTAGTAGGCCTACCCCTAAAAAACTCAAGATGACTACCCCTAAAAAACTCAAGATGACCACTGGGCAGCCAAGTAAACGAGGAGAAGAAGAGGGCATTGAGCCACAGGGAGAACAGGAGGTGGATGAGCAGCAGCCTGATTTTGAGGGACAGCAGCAGTTGGATATCATTGGACAGCAGCTAGAGGTTGATGAACAACATCAAATTCAAGAAGAGGGGCAGCAGACAGAGGTTGAGGTACAGCAGCAAGTACAGGAAAAGGAACAGCAGCGGACAGAGTTTGAAGAGCAGCAGGTTGAGCAAGCAATTGAAACATCTTTTGAGCCACAAGCTGGACAGGATGTTGAGGAAGGACAGCAAGCTGAAGCTGCCTCCTTGATGGTGACCAAAACTGTCCCTAAGAAGAGGAAATTGCCCAAAAAGACAACTCCTAGCTTGCCAAGGAGAAAGAGCGCTAGATTGGCCTTCAAAGGCAAAAGTACAATTGGAGAAAGCGCCAAGCATGGAGGTAAATCAGCTGTCATCCCTATCCCAAGCGATGACAGCGACAATGAGGCACACATCCTTGAAAACCTCCTCATTCACAAAGAAGGGAAAATTGAGGTTTTACAAGAAGATCTCCAAAGGGCAAGGAATTTCAATCATTTCTTGGAGGTTGAGAACAAACAAATGAAGTTTCATGCAGCCATTCATGAGGCAAGGGCCATCAAGTACAAAAAGGAGGCAGAAAAGGCGCAAGTAAGAATTGAAGAGCTTATTGGCGAATTTGATGATGAAGAGGAGGAGGACCTGCCTAGGCAAAAGAGGCCTAGAACCATCGGGCTTAGGAGAGCCTTGGAGAAACAGAAAGCTGAAGAACAAGCTCAATTCGAAGCTTTTCCTCTCACTACCCTCCTTGAGCGAGAAATTGAGGAAAACAAGGAAGCTTGGCTTGAGAGGGCTAACCAGCATTTGGAGACAAAGCTTGAGAAGGAAAACAGGGATCTTGAGCTACAGAGAAAGAGAACTCTTCACTTTCAGAAGCTAAACCAATTCGCCAGGCGCAAATTGAAGGTGGCACAAGAAAAATTGAAGAAATTGAAGGAGAGGCGCCTAGCACGGAAAGAAGCAAAAAGCATATCAGCCCTCGATATTTTAGCTTCAGCTTCGGAACATGTCTCTATGGACCCTTGAGGGTCATACATGCCAATTTTGGGCCTGTTTCGAAAACTTTTTGTTTTTTGGCATTTTTTGGGGTTTTCGCCAAAAACTCATAAATGCGCCATTTCAGTTTGAAGAGTCGTCAAGGGAGGAGGGTGATACCAATGGATTCCATAATTTCATGAGCAGCTCTCCAACGATTTTCAGGGCATTTGAAGATCATTCGCCCCTCCAAATTGGCGAAAAACAGCCTCATTTTGCACATTCTGCCCGCCATATCAGCAGCCTGCTATTTTCTGGGTTTTTGCACACATGTACAGTTTTGAGGGACTTTCAGAGATCAGATTGAGATTATTCCACTTGCATTGGAAAGCAGACACAGAGAGCTTTCCAACGAGCCATCATGAGCCCCATTTCGACATCAGGAAGGCTTCCATTTGCATCCAGCAAGTCCGGAGATCTTTTTCAGGCATAAATATGAAGTATTTTTGCAATTTTTGAACTCCAAAAATCTGCTTTTCCCAAATGTGCGTTAGGCTATTTTTATCATGGGAAAATCATGTAAAGTCAATATAATTTCTGTTTTTAGCAGTTTTTTAGATATTTTATTAGATATTTTGTGCCTTGGGCTTTGCAAAGCCTCAAGGACAAGTTTAGATATTTTGACTTGGCCAATGGGATAGCTAGTTTCTCCATGAGGTTTTCCTCCTTCTAGCCTATTTATCCCATGATTCTCATTGTAAATCAGAGGCTGAACTTGAGAGAAGAATTAATGCATTGGTCATATGAGCTTTGAAGAATACACTTGAGTTATGATTTTTGGACTGCCTCTTGGATGCTTTTGAGGAATGATGAAGGATTGTTGATGGATTCCTTGACATGGTAGAATGGTATAGTGCTTCTTAATATGTTTTGTCTTCTAGTTTTCACTCATAATTCATATTTCTTGCTGCTATAGATCAGTAAAGATTGATTTTGAGATATGCCCATGGAGGCACCTCAAAATCCTTGAATCTTCATAGCTTGATGTTTTCTTCTCCCTTAGTTATGCTAAAGAATTCTTAGCTGCTCTTTAGTAACCTAAGGTGTTGTTGCTAAGTTTTATTCATTAGTTCCATGTATGTTGAGTAGGATGTATGGTTTTCCCTACCTACCTATCAGCTGCCCATAGTTCTGTCCATAAAACTTTCTCTTTGACTGATTTGTTGATCATTTTGTTGAACCAAGGAGGCCTAGTCACGATCTAGCCCTTTGCCTAAAACTATGAAAACTTATTTGTCCAAGTGCCCAATGACTTAGAGACTATGTTTAGGCGTTCCGGCATAGTTTATGAGTTGTTCGTTTGTCTCATGTGTTTTCCCCAAAGTCTGATAGCCTTTTCCCGAAGTTAGAGGGTCATATACCTCTATGTATGGCTGGAATGTTTGATTTCTATGTATTGATTAGCTTATAGTATTCCTAGCATGATTAATGGCTTGCTATTACATGTTTATGTCTACTATTAACTAGTTTGCACTTGAAATCCCTTGTCTTTCACCAACTTACTGTCCATTTAATCCATTTTGCCCAGAGATCCCTTCTACTGTGAATCAAATCGGCCCTACAACAGCTTTACATCATCACTTCATAGCTTCCTTGATCTGTTTGACCCCATAGCCCAATTTATCTACATCTTGTCATCCAGTTTATGAATTTGATCAGTTTCATCCCTCACAAACTTAAAAACTAAAAAAAAACCAAAAACACACTTCATAACTAGCCTAATATCAGAACATCGCAAGTAAACACACCGACATGTTTTACACATATAGAGAGAGCCCTCTCTGAGTCCAGGAAGGCTAGGTCCTTGGGCTCCAAAGCTTGGTTTGATGTTACATCGTCATTTGGCTAGCCAATCGGCCAAATCACGGGACTCTAACATAATGGCGATCACGGTGGGACTCTGAGTGATTAAAAAACTTAGTTTCCCTCATCTTTAAAGACTTTTTGAGAATATTAGCTTGCTGACTTATCCCACCGCTCTCTAACATAATGGCGATCACGGTGGGACTTTGAGTTAGTGACAATCTAAGGACACCTTAGAACTCTAGAAGTCCCTTATTTTTAAGAATACTGTTTGATTGACTTATCCCACCGCTCACTAACATAATGGCGATCACGGTGGGACCTACTGAGTACATGACAGTCTAGCGAACTCTTATAGACTCTTTAGTCCTTCAATCCTAAACTCAGACCATCAGCCTTTAGAATCATTTAGTGTAAACTCTCTGTTTCACCATCTTAGCAAAGTGTTGAATCAGGTTTATAACACTCTTACCTCAAGACTACATAAAACTCAGAAAAACCCCAAAAAACTCCCTTAGATTGGCTTTTTGTCAGTATTGGTGGTGGACCATACACATATACCTCAAAACAACTAAAAATCCACCTGGCGACTCCACTAGCCTCCAGTAGGCCTTACTACCTTGCTAAAATTTAGAATACCATCTGATTTTGCCACCTCATCGCCACCCTAACATAATGGCGATCACGGTGGGACTTTGAGTCAAAACGTCCTAGGTAACCCTTAGGAACTCTCAAAATCTCAGTCAAACTTAGAAGAGTAGAATCTGGTTGTCTTACCATCCTAGCAAAATGATGAGTCAGTTATAGGAAACTCTTCCAAACCTTAGAACTACATAAAACTCAGAAAAACCCCAAAAAACTCCCTTAGATTGGTTTTTGTCAGTACTGGTGGTGGACCATACACATATACCTCAAAACAACTAAAAATCCACCTGGCGACTCCACTAGCCTCCAGTAGGCCTTACTACCTTGCTAAATTTTAGAATTCCATCCGATAGACCTTTCCCATCACTCACTAACATAGCGGGAGATGGTAAGACACTGAGTACATAATAGTCCAGCAAACTCTTATAGACTCTTTGGTCCTTAGATACCATAAACAAGCAAGCAGTCCATAGACCCATTTAGAGTAAACTCTTTTTGTTCTCATCACCCTAGCAAAGTGTTGAAACAAGTCTAGGATACTTTAAACCATAGGCTGCACATATATTCAGAAAATCCAAAACATTCTCAGATTAGTTACTGGTGGTGGACCATAGCTATCTTCACAAGAACAATCCATTTCCACCTGGCGACTCCACTAATCCATCTCTTCTACTTTTGACCATCCTTCGCCTTAGTATAACTTTAGAAAAATCACTCATCCAAAACATTCACCAATATCACTCTCTCCAAGCTCTGGATCTAAAATCTGGCTTCACGAAGAATCAATACCAGATCCCACCCAGACCCAAATCCCCCTATCATAGTAGATGACCCAGAAAAGATTCTGTGGCAAGCTTCTGAAACTGATCATCTAGCTACCGATAGATCCATTCGTAGAACAAGATATGTACCTAAAACTCGCAATATCCTTCCAGATTCACCTTCGGAACTAGAGTCATCACAAGCTCTTCCCCGAAGTAAATCATATAGTAAGATAAACTTCGACGATCTTGAACCCCTAAACCCATCACAGAGTCCTATTAGAGAAGCTTCACCCACCACTCCTCCTGATTTCCAGCTTCTCTACCAGTTTGGCTCCTATCACCCAGATCTGCTCAAAACCAGATCACTGGTCCAAGTTCATCCGCTACACCTGGTCAGACCACCACTGTTCAAACCACTTCATTTCAGCCTACTAGTCCTCATCTTGTACATCATCCATTAGCTCCAGTCATGGCAGCCTGGTACGCACCTTTGGTGTTGCCACCACCTTTAGCTCCTCTCCCAAACAAATATCAGGACAATATCCCACACTTTACTGGAGAAGACACCACCACACCTCAACATCATATAAGTAGAATGACTGATGCTTATGAATACCTAGAGGTACAAGACGAGACTGTCCGAATGAGAATATTTGCCCAAAGTCTTGGTGGTGAACCCAAAGCATGGTTCAAAAGCTTAGCTCCAAACAGTATCAATGATATCCCAGAACTGCATCAAATCTTCAGAAATAGGTGGGAAATCCGAAGAAACCCCATTCAAATCCTGTCAGAATATAACAATCTAAAACGGGAAAATGGGGAAAGTGTCCAAGCTTACTGTACCAGGTTCAATAGTGTATATAACTCCCTCCCACCTCATTTCAAACCTCCACTTGGTTTAGCTTTGGCAAAATTTCCTGAAGGTTTTGATCCGGACATGACATATCATCTGAGAGATAAAGATCCACCTACCTTGGAGGAAATGCAACAAATAGCTATAAAAGCAGATGCCAACTTAGCTGAAAAGAGAGCTAGGACTAGATCAGAGAGGAAGGTCACATATAGAGATGAGGTCTCCACTTCGTCACCTTCCCTAGATCCCAGAATAGATGACTTAGTCAAATCCATGGCTAAAATGTGGGAAAAGATCAATGAAAAAGCTCCTGTTAGGGACAACCAACCAAACCCTCCAATCAGAAACCGAAACCAAAACTTTAGGAGGGAACAACCCCAAAACAGACCAAGGGATAATGACCAACAGATCAGGCCACCATTCAATGAAAACTATGTAGAAGAAGATGATAGGGACTCAGAACCTCTTGATGAACATCATTTAAACCTCATAGGGTCTGACAATGAAGGTGAGGTGTGCCTCACCGAAGAAGAACAAGCCTTCTTTTCGCCTGATCAAGATGAGACCAATTATGAGGATCTTGATGACCCTGCCATAGAATTTCAAAATGCTATTGAAGAAGCCCACAGGCAATATGACCTTAGGAGCAAGAGAAACCAAGATAATGTCAAGAGAGGTAACTCTGATGCTGCTAAAGCTCCAGATACCATCCTCAAAAAAGCATCAAGCAGTGACAAAATCAAAGTTGAAAAGATTGATCAAAGCCAAGCTAAAGTTACCCAAACTAGTCCTCTTTCATATACTCCTGATACTTCTACCAAGGTCACCAAAACAACTATGGCAAGCAAAACCCCTAAACAAGGTCAACAAGCTCAAAACATAGACAAGGTCTTAACTGAAAAAGCTGAAACAAACATATCTAAACTTCAAATGCCTTTTAGCTTTGAAGGCGAAATCGCTAAGATCAAAATCACCATGCCTCTTACTGAACTCATTGCCCAAAAATCTTATAAATCCCAAGTACTAAAAGTCCTAAATCTAGGGAATGATGCAAACACTGTTAATCTCACTGATGACATTCCTGAAGTATTGTTTGGTCCAAAGATAGAGGGAAAATTCCAAGAGGGAGCTACTCTTCCATTTTACATTAGCCTAAACATCCACGACCAAATCCTCCACAATGCCATGTTGGACTCCGGCGCCTCGCATAATCTTATGCCGAAGGTAGTAATGGAAAGATTAGGCTTGGAAATCACAAGACCATACAAAGACTTATATTCGTTTGATTCAAGCAGAGTCCAATGCCTAGGTTTGATCAAGGACCTTTGTTTTAGTCTGGCCCAAATACCCGCGAAACATCTAATCATGGATATAGTAGTGGCAGATATTCCTCCCAAGTACGGGATGCTTCTCTCCAGATCTTGGGGAGCCAAACTCCAAGGGAACATCCAACTAGACATGTCATATGCCACCATTCCTGTGTTTGGTCAGACCAGGATACTCTACCGCGAATCACACATGAAATACATGATTAGCAGTCAAGATAGGCCCGATAACATTCCAATGTGTTCTTTGCGCTCCGACTTAAACTCTTTCATTATGCATGTTGATGTAAACTTGGAGGAAGAGTCAGAAGAAGCTGATATAGACTTAGATCCACCACATCAGTTGTCCTTGGTACCTTATGATGAGCTGGACACTCAAAACTACCATGATCATGAACAACTGTGTCTTGAGGAAAGTAAGTTTCCCCTCTCCAAAGTGGGGTTAGAGCAAGAAGCACAAACTCTCATGTACTATCAAGCAAATTTCTCTAGCTTTAATCAAACGCCAGCAGTAACTTGTGGAAATTTCTTCCGGGTAAAAGCTTTAGAAGACCTTCACATCATAAACCTATTTGGAACCCGGGAGAAAGGGAGTTTAATGTTTCTACCATACCTCAAAGATTTACCATCATGTGACCCTCCTACTGCAAATAAAACTTTGACTATAACCTCAGTAGCTCAACATCTTGAGAAAATGCCTAATAAACTTTTTATGAGCAAGGATGACAGTTATAATCCCGGCATACCTGAACTACTGAAATTGGCTCATATTTTGTCTTTTCATGAAGAACTTAGAAAGGCTAAAATCAGGAATCTCATGCAAAATACTAGTTTCTACAGGAAAAACAAGGGAAAACATTGTATCACCACCTTTTCCCCAAAGAACAACTTTAACAGAAACAAACACAGCAAACTGAAACAAAATGAAATGATCAAGGAGAAAAATAATGGCCATAGAATTTGCTTTGATTTTAGAAATAATACTGCATTTCCATATAACAAAAATCATGTTTGTTCTACTCAAGATCGTGATTCACCATTTGAAAATGTTTCTAATGATGTATTCTTGCAAGATCATCTTTCAGATCATAATCATCAAATTCCTTTACAAAGTAGACAACTTAAAGATTTTTTCCAGTTTGCGGGAGGTAAAACTGATTTCAAGTTCAAAATTGCTAAACCACCCAATATCAGAAATCTGTTCATGAAAGCCATGTTCCCAGTGTTAAATTTCTGTGTTGTTACATACCTTGATGATGTCACTATCTATTTCAAGAATTATCAAGAGTACATACATTACCTGAAGAAAGCATACAGCAAAGAAAGGAGTGGAAATCAGATATTCAGAGAGGTACAGAGGGAGGATACCAGGCTGTTTAGAGATTCTTGCATGAATCCCTATGTCATGTTAGAGAGAGAAAATTTCCCAAATTTTTCTTTTCAAGAGTTAAGTGGGCCTAGGGTGAGAGGAGATCCTTACGAGGATAAGATGTTGAAATTCCGTCATTTCCAAGATTTTTGAGTTTGAGACACTTTCAGTCATTGTACGTACCATTGTTTGAAATATTAAAAAAATAGAAAAATCAAAAAACAGTAAAAGATAGGAAAGTCAAAAACAGTAAAAAGCAGAAAAAGAGGGCAAGTGAAGATAGAACCAAGGCCCCATGTTCCAAAAAATAGTCTTTCGGAAAGCGAGCAAGTCTAAATGCCGCTACTAGTACTTCAATGTCTTGTTCAGCTATCTAGCCTAATCATAGCTGAGCATGTTTAAATTTATTTGCTGATAAGTTAGTGAGCGCCAAGATAGTCAACATTGTATAAGATTGACTTATCACAGAGCTTAGATTAGGGAGAGATTCTGGTTCCACATGCCTAAAACAGAACCAAAGAGAGAAGCGAGGGATGAAAAACACATTGTACATCTTAGCCCCGCTTGTCTAGTTTCCTTTTATTGTAGAATAACATTTGTGTGCAGCTTGTCTTTTATGCCGCAAATGCATGACAAATCAGACTGCTTAATCCTGATTTGATCATTTTTGAATTTCATGTTGTAGATTAGAGAATGAAATCCTGTCAAACTACTTAATCTTGACAGTCGATCTAGTTTAGGTAGAGAAATGAAGGAGTTCATCAGCTTAATCTGAACTCCCGGCAGATATAAGAGTAGAAATAGATAGTTTCATTTTGCAAAAAGAAAAATATGCATTGTCAAAAGGCTGCTAGTTCAAATGCGCCAAACAGAAGAAAAAATGTTAGGAAAGATAGTGGGGTAGGTAGAAGTATCATTGATGTTAAACATGCTAACACTTTTCAGAAACAACATCAAGAGAAGGGTAAATTTTGCGCCAATGGATAAGGCACTGGTCTTCATAATCCAAAAATCTGAATTCTGGACACCTCCTGACGAGGAGCTGCCCTCCCCAAATGGAGCCACTGTTAGCCATCAGTATTTTTTACATATTAGTGATGACTATATCTTCAGCTGAGTTTTCTAGAAACTAATTTCCTTATGTCAATATGTCATCCAGAAAACCCTCCCAAAACTTTTTTTCGCCTTTCTACCTATTCAGTCCACCCCTAGCAAAACCACAACCTCCTTGTCAACAATCCTATCTAACCTCAGCCTTATTAACCTGCCCATCAGCCTTAAAAGGCAAATCCACATCTGTTTCAGAAGTCTACCCTATGTTAGGAAGTGGCGTTTAGGACATTTCACCTTTGGCAATCATCAAAAAGCCAAAAAAGGCCCCCATCTGCAGCAGACCTACCATGACTGATTCCTTAATTTGCAAATGAAGTTGACAAACAGCCTTAAGTCACGCCACTCATATTCCCTAGGTCTCAGCACTGCATGAAGCCCATTCTCAAGCTGACTAGTAGGTTTTTCACTGTGTTCTATGGTTCTTCAAAGACAGGAAATATGTTTCATCTCATGGAGTAAGAATTTGAGTTTACAGTTAGAGGAACAGCTGCTTCTAAGTGTATTATGAGCCTGAGATAAAATTGCAAAAAAAAGGTCACTCATCAGGACATTACAGCTCTTTCCAGCATGAAAATCACAGTAAGAAAGGGTCGCCACTGTCTTAGCTACATGGTAAATTGTCAAAGCCCAGAACCTCCTTCATTTACCAGCAGAGGGTTAGCGCGCCTCCTTCATACATAAGCAGAGGGCGCATGCCAGTTTTTGACTCAGAAGGTTGCAGAAGTCCAGGTTTGCCCTTACTGAAACAATGAAACAATATCTTTAGGTTTCATGAATGTAATTGCTGACCATAACAGGATTATAGTGGAAATATGATAAGCTCAAAGGAAAGGGGAGTTTGGCCAGATA
This sequence comes from Pinus albicaulis, assembly GCA_034641835.2. NCBI lineage: Eukaryota > Viridiplantae > Streptophyta > Pinopsida > Pinales > Pinaceae > Pinus > Pinus albicaulis. The sequence continues at coordinate 1,561,345,384 of CM076570.1, read as the reverse complement.
AAAGAGATCATCTGAAACTTTCAAGTCAGGCGAATGGTTGAAACTTTAGAAGGCCTGTCATCAGTGAACTTTCCAAAGCATAAAGACCTTGTCTATCCACAAGATCAAATAGAACAGATAATAATCAGTGCCATTACACAGGCAGGAGAAAATGCTTGGTTTTTTTTTTCAAGGAAGCACTGACCTTCATAGTCACCAAGGTTGTTTGTTAAAATAATCCATTATGAGATGAACAAGCCAAATGTCTAATTCACCCTTAGGACAATGCAGGGAGACAATATTACTCTGGCTAGGGTTTCTTCTAAAAACACAGTGAGGCTTGCAAATGAAGATGCTAAGATTGGTGTTGTTCAAATGGTTTACTTACCACCACATTTGCCCGATGAAGAGCCTCCTCCATATATGAGTAGAGGGCCAAAGCTACTGCAGGTTGTTGAAACTGATTGATATAGAAAGAGCAGTGGAAGGTTACCAAAAAGAAATAAAAGTCATTTCACAGATGAATGCTAGCGCTGATGATGCAAAGATTTTGGTACTCCTGTTTCAAAGAACTCTCTGTCTGACTATACCTACAGTGGAAAGGAGAAGGTATTGAACATATTGTATGCTTTGAATGCCAAAAGAGCAGTTGACTTAAAAAGGGTTAAAGACATTTCATGACCACTTATCCAGAAATCAAAGGAAATCCTTCTGAGCAAACAAAGAAGTCTAGGGTGAAAGGATGCAACCTAAAAAGTGTATTTACAGTCCAGAGAAAAACTTGTGAAACACCTAGAAGCAGCAATTTATCATTGGGAAAGTAAAACAATGACCAAGGTTGAGTCATAAAATGCATGATGACAGGTATGCAATGCTATGAATAGACAAAGAGACAATTTTGAGCATATGTGTGCCACTGATATCAAAAAGAAGATTTTCTCCTTGAGGAAAGGTCAAGCAACAAAACAATATCATATGTCAAAAGTCCAAAAGAGGCGCCTTTCAAGAAGGGGTGTTTACAACTTTTCAAATATTTTTGGTGCATTATGAAATAGTCCTTCTTTGCTAACAATCACCAAGAGAGGGAGGCAGTGAACATATGTCCAGTCATGAAATGGTGCTATTGACCAAAAGGGTTTTAATACACTGATCAGAACAAAATAAAGACTGTGTGCTCAAGGGCCCTGTTGTCATATTTTACAAGTTTGTTTTTCTGATGGAGAAGGCGAGTGATATTCAATCTTATAAATAGGCAGAGGAAGTTTGTTATGATGAATCACCACTGTTCATATGTTTTAAAAACAAACACACTGGTTATCATTTCAAAGGGCAGACTTAGCACAAGGATATAGTATCAAATAAACAGTGGCAGGGAAGTGACACAGTGAGTTGTCAAGCAGAGAATCCTGTTATAAAAAGAAACAGCTAGTGGAATGGCACTTACAGTCCAGAAGGAAACCTGTAAATCACCTAAGGATCAAGATTGTCAAACTAACTGAAAGGGCATCGGTGGTATCCTGTAAGTGATAAAGCAGCTTTCAAATGCCTTTGACAGTTTTTGAATGACCTTTCTTTTGTTTACATTGTCACCTAAAATGCCAAAAAGAGGGACAAAGTCGAGGTTTTGAAATGTCTCTCTTATGAGAACAGGTATGTAACTTCATGAATAGGCAAAGCAAATGTGATGAACTATCACTGTTTAAAAGGAACAACTTGATGCAAACACATTTTTGTATCATTTAAAGAATTGCCACTGTTTGAACGAAAAGCTTCACTATGTTCAAAAATAGCCATAGGGTCTTTATTTTTTTGAATATAGCCGTTGAGGGAGTATCAAAGGAATGAAATAGAGGAGTAGTAAGTCACTTGTGAAATAAAAAAAAAAAACCAATTGCCGCAGCTCCCGAGCATCACAACGTGTTTTCAAGCGAATTGAGTTTTTCTGCACTGGTTTAAGGTGGCGCGACGTGCCTGGAGTTAGGCGCGACGTGCCTGGGCGTCGTTTTGTGAAGGTTTTTAACGTCGGCGCGACGTGCCTGTAGGCGGGCGCGACGTGCCTGTAGGTGGCCGCCCGGCCGCACGACAAGTCCACCCGACACCTTCCTCCGGCGCGACGGGTTTTCTCCAGAGGTTGCCGCGCCCATTTTTCAAGCTGTCCAGGGTTTCTTGCACCCTCTCAAGCGAGCATCCACTAATTTCAAGGTATTTTTATGAGCTCCCATCATGTGCAAGGTGTTGATAAGTGATAAAACTGTTTGAAAATCCCGTACCTTGCTATTTTGCTAAAAAAAAACAAACGCAGTTTCCTACACAGTGAGATGAGGTAATTTAAGAGGGCCGAGGTTGTTAATGAGAGTTTAAACCTTGAAGGCAGGGTTATAGAGTGTATTGGTGTATATCTCAAAACTCACAAACAAAGAATCTATTGCCTAGACTACTGTGTGCAATGATTTTTTCGCCCAAGCTAGGTCTGTCTTCCCTTGCACTGTATTACATCATTGTGGAAAATTGTTGACAGAGAGTTTTCTGTGGGTGAATGTTACATTGAAGGGCAGATTTAATTGATGTTTTTCTAGCTCTGGAGGCAGAAGTATAAAAGCAGTTTTTGTTCTCTTAAAACTTCACAAAGAAAGGGGCCTTTTTCTGAAGAACAGTTTGTTAGTGTTTGAAATTTGACATTAAAACAGAGGTGCAGGTATTTGGGTGGCTCTCTTAAAAAACTCACAAGCAAAAAAGGGTGCTTTCTAAAAACCATAGTACATTGATATATCACCTAGCATAGCTCTGCTTTTTCTTCCACTGAATGGTGTCATTTTGAAGAACTGTGGTTGTGATATGTTTCGAGGGAAGGTCATTTCTAAAGAGCAGGGTACCAAAACACTTATCACAGCAACTCTTTTCTAGAGATCTGCCCCTATTTCACTATTTTTCACTATTGAAGGTTAGTTGACAGAGAACTTCCAAAGATGACAGCATGGTAAAGGACAGAGGTGGTTGATGTTGGATTTTGACATCAAAGGCAGGGTACAGATGTATGGATGGACTTTTTAAACTCACAGAGCAGAGAGTTTGTTTCCTAAAACCACTGTTACACTTATTTTACACCTAAACTAAGCCTGCCTTTTCATTACACTACATTGTCATTCTGAAGATTGTTGAACAGAGTAATTTTGAGGGTGGAATAAGGCCATGTTCTAGAAGGCATTTGTTGATGATCAAGTTTACATTAAGAGCAGAGTTATAAAGGCAGTGATTGACTTCTCAAAAAGTCACAAGTGAAAGGTTTTTCCCTTAACACAATGGGCTAATTTTTCACCTAACCACAGGGTCTCTTTTCTTTTCCCACTGTGTGGTCCCCACAGAAGTCTGCTAACAGGGGCATGTTTCAAGGTAAAATGACCTAAAAGAGCAGGGTTATAATTTTTGAAGTTTGGTTTCAAAGACAAAAATACAAGTGCAAGCAGGCCTCTAGCAAAGTCACCAGAGGGGTGATTGTTTCAAGACTGTGCACAGAAAATCTACAAAGCAGTTCCTCACACATAGCACCATTGTTAAGAAGGTTACATAGCTGAAGTGTAACCAAATTTGAAAGATTGTGGTTAATAAGTGCAGAAGAGCTTATTCAAGGAAGCATTGTTGCATTTCATCCAAACCACAGTGTCCATATCTGTCCAAGCAGTTTGGTGGCCTGTCTCAATCCAGCAGAGCATTCCTCATATAGTGAAGGCAGTTTACCTCTTCCAAGGCTTATTTCAAAGACAGAATGCCTCCAAAACGAGATCACAAAGGCGGACAACATAAGAGATATGAGCCTATCTCCATAGAAGAAATCAATGCTCATCCCTCAGTACTTTTCAATTTCCATGAAGTAGGCTATCTTGATTTCTGTCAGAGGATAGAGGAAGTCAAGAGTTTCTCGCCACTTACACATTTGTGCGTTTTGAGATTCAAGGACAAACACTTCCAGTTAGCAGGTCTTGACATCAAAATCTCTCCAAGGTATGTATCCAAAGCTACCAAGATCCCGTATCATGGTGAAAAGTGGTTTAAACAAGCGCATCTTGATTTGGAGGATTATAAACCTTTCATCAAGCCGGAACATAGGGAGACCATCACTGCTATTTTTCCTTTCTCCTATCTTCTTGACAGTTATGCTCCACTAATGAAGGCCATAATGAGATATTTCACTTGTGAAGGGAGGTTTAGCCAAATATTTGCCTATCATATTCGCTTGTTGATGCATTTTACCAGGAGCAGGCAATTAAACCTTCCATACTTTTTGTCCAAGAGCATAGAGAAAATGGCAGCAACTGTCCAAAAGAAAGCTCCACCTCAGCAAATCCCTTCTCTCTTTCACCATTCCTTGATCAAGATCATCTTCTTACACCAGCTGGAGAAGAAAGGAGTTTCATGGGATTTATTCATTAGCCATGCCGATTTCGCCACTGTCCCTCCTGTTCATGTGTCTCCTACTCAGCCTGTCCATCGCCCAGTGCCTCTATCTAGTAGGCCTACCCCTAAAAAACTCAAGATGACCACTGGGCAGCCAAGTAAACGAGGAGAAGAAGAGGGCATTGAGCCACAGGGAGAACAGGAGGTTGATGAGCAGCAGCCAGATTTTGAGGGATAGCAGCAGTTAGATATCATTGGACAGCAGCTAGAGGTTGATGAACAGTATCAAATTCAAGAAGAGGGGCAGCAGACAGAGGTTGAGGTACAGCAGCAAGTACAGGAAAAGGAACAGCAGCGGACAGATTTTGAAGAGCAGCAGGTTGAGCAAGCAATTGAAATATCTTTTGAGCCACAAGCTGGACAGGATGTTGAGGAAGGACAGCAAGCTGAAGCTGCCTCCTTGATGGTGACCAAAACTGTCCCTAAGAAGAGGAAATTGCCCAAAAAGACAACTCCTAGCTTGCCAAGGAGAAAGAGCGCTAGATTGGCCTTCAAAGGCAAGAGTACAGTTGGAGGAAGCGCCAAACATGGAGGTAAATCAGTTGTCATCCCTATCCCAAGCGATGACAGTGACAATGAGGCACGCATCCTTGAAAACCTCCTCATTCACAAAGAAGGGCAAATTGAGGTGTTACAAGAAGATCTTCAAAGGGCAAGGAATTTCAACCATTTCTTGGAGGTTGAAAACAAACAAATGAAGTATCATGCAGCCATTCATGAGGCAAGGGCCATCAAGTACAAAAAGGAGGCGGAAAAGGCGCAAGTAAGAATTGAAGAGCTTATTGGCGAATTTGATGATGAAGAGGAGGAGGACCAGCCTAGGCAAAAGAGGCCTAGAACCATCGGGCTTAGAAAAGCCTTGGAGAAACAGAGAGCAGAAGAACAAGCTCAGTTCGATGCTTTTCCTCTCACTGCCCTCTTTGAACAGGAAATTGAGGAAAACAAGGAAGTATGGCTTGAGAGGGCCAACCAGCATTTGGAAACAAAGCTTGAGAAGGCAAACAGGGATCTTGAGCTACAGAGAAAGAGAACTCTTCACTTTCAGAAGCTAAACCAATTCGCCAGGCGCAAATTGAAGGTGGCACAAGAAAAATTGAAGAAATTGAAGGAGAGGCGCCTAGCACGGAAAGAAGCAAAACGCACATCAGCCCTCGATATTTTAGCTTCAGCTTCAGAGCATGTCTCTATGGACCCTTGAGGGTCATACATGCCAATTTTGGGCCTGTTTCGAAAACTTTTTGTTTTTTGGCATTTTTGGGGTTTTCGCCAAAAACTCATAAATGCGCCATTTCAGTTTGATGAGTCGTCAAGGGAGGAGGGTGATACCAATGGATTCCATAATTTCATGAGCAGCTCTCCAGCGATTTTCATGGCATTTGAATATCATTCGCCCCTCCAAATTGGCGAAAAACAGCCTCATTTTGCACATTCTGCCCGCCCTATCAGCAGCCTGCTATTTTCTGGGTTTTTGCACACAGGTATAGTTTTGAGGGACTTTCAGATATCAGATTGAGATTATTCCACTTGAATTGGAAAGCAGACACAGAGAGCTTTCCAACGAGCCATCATGAGCCTCATTTCGATATCGGGAAGACTTCCATTTGCATCCAGAAAGTCAGGGGACCTTTTTCAGGCATAAATATGAAGTATTTTTGTAATTTTTGAACTCCAAAAATCTGCTTTTCCCAAATGTGCGTTAGGCTATTTTTATCATGGGAAAATCATGTAAAGTCAATATAATTTCCATTTTTAGCAGTTTTTTAGATATTTTATTAGATATTTTGTGCCTTGGGCTTTGCAAAGCCTCAAGGACAAGTTTAGATATTTTGACTTGGCCAATGGGATAGCTAGTTGCTCCATGAGGTTTTCCTCCTTCTAGCCTATTTATCCCATGATTCTCATTGAAAATAAGAGGCTGAACTTGAGAGAAGAATTAATGCATTGGTCATATGAGCTTTGAAGAATACACTTGAGTTATGATGTTTGGATTGCCTCTTGGATGCTTTTGAGGAATGTTGAAGGCTTGTTGATGGATTCCTTGACATGGTAGAATGGTATAGTGCTTCTTAATGTGTTTTGTCTTCTAGTTTTCACTCATATTTCATTTTTCTTGCTGCTATAGATCGGTAAAGATTGATTTTGAGACATGCCCATGGAGGCACCTCAAAATCCCTGAATCTTCATAGCTTGATGTTTTCTTCTCCCTTAGTTATGCTAAAGAATTCTTAGCTGCTCTTTAGTAACCTAAGGTATTGTTGCTAAGTTTTATTCATCAGTTCCATGTATGTTGAGTAGGATGTATGGTTTGCCCTACCTACCTATGAGCTGCCCATAGTTCTGTCCATAAAACTTTCTCTTTGACTGATTTGTTGATCATTTTGTTGAACCAAGGAGGCCTAGTCCCGATCTAGCCCTTTTCCTAAAACTATGAAAACTTATTTGTCCAAGTGCCCAATGACTTAGAGATTATGTTTAGGCGTTCCGGCATAATTTATGAGTTGTTAGTTTGTCTCATGTGTTTTCCCCAAAGTCTGATAGCCTTTTCCCGAAGTTAGAGGGTCTTATACCTCTATGTATGGCTGGAATGTTTGATTTCCTATGTATTGATTAGCTTATAGTTATTCCTAGCATGATTAATGGCTTGCTATTACATGTTTATGTCTGCTATTAACTAGTTTGCACTTGAAATCCCTTGTCTTTCACCAAACTTATTGTTCATTTAATCCATTTTGCCCGGAGATCCCTTCTATTGTGAATCAAATCGGCCCTACAGCAGCTTTACATCATCACTTCATAGCTTCCTTGATCTGTTTGACCCCATAGCCCAATTTATCTACATCTTGTCATCCAGTTTATGTATTTGATCAGTTTCATCCCTCACAAACTTAAAAACTAAAAAAAAACCAAAAACACACTTCATAACTAGCCTAATATCAAAACATCGCAAGTAAACACACCACCGACATCTTCTACACATATAGAGAGAGCCCTCTCTGAGTCCATGAAGGCTAGGTCCTTGGGCTCCAAAGCTTGGTTTGATGTTACATCGTCATTTGGCTAGCCAATCGGCCAAATCACGGGACCCTACCGTATGACTTCAACGTCAACGCAAATAGTTCGCCGCAAGAGTGATAGGAACAATTACTTAAGAGGCCAATGGGCCGGGAGAATGGGATGGGAGGCGGGCCATCCCATGCATGACGGGTGATCGTGGGAAGGGCCCAACTCAGAGATCCGAGTTGCTTCCAAATTGAAGCCTACATCACACTAGGGATGCCCCCTCATCTATGATACACCGTGAAAACGTTGGGCCCGTTCCGGATTTGACCGGGATTTCGAAAGCGACGGAAGCAGAAGGCGACGGAAGCAGAAGAGGAGGATGCTCCATCTGATGGGTGTCGAAACAATCATTTGGTCACTCCGGCAGGATCTACAGCGCCCATGGCAGATAGCTGAGCCTTCTTCTGGGAAGGGCATGACTGGAGGAGTTCCAAAGTGGAAATGGCAGCAGGAGATTGCGCCAAATCATCTACTATGCTATACGAATGAGCAGCTCGACCAAAAGCAGCATTTTGGCGTAATGGTCTCTTAGGAATCTGGGTAGGAACCTCAACTTTGGGCTGAGGGATATGCAAGGGACCATTGGATGTCGAAAGAGGCTCTGTAGAATCTGAAGAAGGGGACTCGGAGGCAGACTGAGCGGGAGGCTGGGGGTACTGACGAGACCGAGTTTGAAGGTTAAGGTCGACGGTTGGAGGTGGATCAGAGTTCATCATGAGGATCTGGTAATTGGAGGAACCAGAAGGGGAAGGTTGAGTGGCCACTGGTCCGTTAGGTGGTTGGCTAGCCATGAATCCCGGCTGTGCATCCACCTGCTCTTGAGGGGGCGGTGACTGCTGTTGCAGGGGTTGATAAGGCAAGGGAGGCGAAGGTGCTGGTGCTAGAGGAGCTGGAGCACTAAACGGCGGATACGAATAATAAGGGGGTTGGGTAACATTATGGTGAACAGGAGGTTGGGCAAAAAGAGGAGGCATGCCGAATCCTGGATGCGTGCTACCGGGAGGGGGAGAAGTGCAGGAAGTGGTGCCCCCTCCCCCAGGAAAACCATAGCTCATGAGAGGTTGAGCGGATGGATGAGAGGTAGCTCCAACGATACTGTCGGTGGCATGAGGTGCCCCCGGTGTATGGGCATCACCGGGTCTGGGGAGATCAGGTAGGACAGTATAAACATAACCTATCTGAGCGTAGATCAGGTCATATTTTAACGCCAATTGGAGGGCAACTTCTTCGGTTTTAGGAAAATGTGATGCGACATCTTTCCCGATAGGTGGCAAGAGAGATTGAAGGAACCAGTCCATGTAGACACGGTCTTTGAAGGTAGGATATTGACATCGGCTCTTTCTTCTCCACCATTCCTGGACATGATCAGATAGGCGGGTCGCAGAGGATTGATGGAAAGAAGTCAAAAGTTCGATACCAGTGTCATAACGAAGGGGAAGCTGGAAGTAAGATAAAAAAGCCCGGGCAAGAGTTGCAAATGTGGTATGGGAGGAAGTGGGCTGATCAACATACCACTGAGAAGCTTCGCCTATAAGCGTGCGTTGGAACAATCTGAGACGAATGGAGTCATTAGTAATGGAATGGGATGAACACCACATGTGAAAAGATCGAATATGATTTGAAGGATCTTCGCCAGCAAGGCCTTCAAACTTTGGGATGTCGGAAGGGAGCTTTGTTGGCATAGCAGGCCAACTAGCGTCATGGTGTATAGGGTCATTTAGCAACCGGTCTAAATCGGGGAGGCTGAGGCCTGCCATGAAGGGGAGCAAGGGTGCAGCCAAGGTAGTTCCTGTGGCGGTTCCGCTAGTGGTAGGGCCGGCGTTAGGGCCAGGATTACCGCTAGCGTTAGGCCCTGGACCAGACATAGTGAAGGTGACAGCGGGAGAACCAAAAGTAAAAGGAGAACCCGATGAATCAGGAGGGGAGTCAGAGTGCGGACTCGGAGAGGGAATGGCTCGACGACGGCGGGATGGAGCAAGACGATCGACTGAAAACTGAGGGTGAAGGCAAAGAAGTCTCCGGGAAGCGCGCCTTGGGGGCGCAATGATGACAGGAAGAAGAGAACCGACAAGGGCAGGAAGGGACTGGCTCAATGACGACAGGGCGGAGCAGGTCGATCAACAGAAAATGGAGGGGAAAGGCCAAGAAGTCTCCGGGAAGCGCGCCTTGGGAGCGCAAATGAGGACAGGAAGAAGGCAACCAACAAGGGCAGGAAGGGACAAAATCAAGCGAGGTCAAGGGCAGATAAGGTGCAGTGACAATTGATTTTAGAGTCTTTGCCAGGCGGTGGTAACCAGGCGCTTCTTCACTTAGGGTGAGTGTGTGATGTGTGTTAATTTTAATTTTTAAACCCAGCCGTTTTGAGAGAAAGAAAAAGTGTGCTGCGTAGCTGAAAAGAAATCTGCAGAGAACAGTAAATAATGCTGAAATAATAGAACATTTAACAGCTAACCATGCATCAAGATAACCCAACAAGGCAGGTCTGTCAAGACTACTTTAAAAGAGGGCAAAAATCGAGCAAAACACACATAAAAAGAGGCCAATAGATCTAGGGTCAAAAGGGACAGGGATCTAAAGGATAAAACTGCTGAAAAGAGGTGCAGATCACAGCCAAGAGACAGAGGCAAGGTGGCTGGAGAAAAGGAGGAAATCAGCAAAAAGCGGAAAGGGCAAGGCAGAGGCCTGAAGGAGAGGTCCAAACAAAACTACAAGAGGTGTTTTGAAAGGAAAAAGTGCTGATATAAAAGGGGGTTGATAGGAAGTATCAGATCTGGAAAACAGAAGGCTGAAGCTCTGAAAAACAGACGGTTGAAACAGCTAAAACTCTTCCACGAAAGGTGGAGGGTACTAAAGCCCTAGGGGGCTAGGTTCCCACTTAGATGAGTAAAAACATATCAGAAATTGGTCAAAGCGGGCTGAGACAGAGGCTGGAAGACCCTGACAGAAGCTGCAGCAAAACCCAGAAAAATTGCAGAAAAATCACTGAAAAACTGGCAGGTCGCAGATTCTGACCTGTTTTCAGGGCAGGTCACAGAAAAGGGGCAGAAAAGTGCGACCTGGAGGTCCAGGTCGCAGTTTATGGGCCAAAAAGTGCGACCCCCCATTCCGGTTGTCTCGGCGGCAGATTTTCAGAAAAGTTGTCGTCTCAGTTGCGGCTGGTGTCGCTTACCTGCGCAATAGGGCCAGAAACACACGGAAGTTAGAAATTTTAATGTTTTAGGGTTTTATGTGAGAAAAACAACATAAAAATAGGAAAAATAAACAGCTGAAAAGAAACCCTAGGGTCCGAAGTAGCTGGATATGCAGGAATATGAAAAACGACAGCGGTCGTAATTTAAAACCCGTGTGGAGTCGCCATTTGTTAGTATGAATCCTTTGTCGAAGTGTACGAAAAAGGACCACTTTAGCTACGCATAACTAATAGCCCTAACAACAAAAGTGGCTACCAATATCTTCAGATCTGCAGTTAGTTGATCAAGAAAAGAGCTGCAAAAAACCAGATCTATGCATAGAAAGACATTAAGCAGTAAAAAAGAAGGGTTTGCTCCATATACCAATAGACAAGACAAGAATAATTTTTGAAAGAATTTTTGTATTAAGGGCACCTGGGAGGAAAACAAGAAGGCGTATCCAATTCTCCTCAATGGGATGGGTTCTTGGAAGTCCTCAGCACTTCAGATCTAGAATCTCTCTCTCTTTTTGGTGTAGAAAACCCACACAAAGAATAGAACTCAAAGGGAGCTCACACAGCAAATAGTGGAAAAATGTGACCAAGTGTATAGATCCAGAGTGATCTAATAGGCAACAAAAGGTGAAGAATGGTAGGAAAAATCCTCCTATTTATAACAAAATATTGGGTCATTCTAGATCTTGGAGTATGATTAAAATAATGTTAACCAAATCTAGATCCACCTTTTATGGAATATTTTATTATATTTGTTGGAGGGAAAAAGTATTTGACTTGGGTCAAATCCCTTGATTAGTCAAAAATAAATAAATAAATGATTTATTTATCTTTTTAAGGAAGTGGTTAAAATATAATCAAATAAATAATGATTTATTTAATTATTTAAGGAAGTGGTTGAAAGATAATCAAATAAATAATGATTTATTTAATTATTTGTGGGTGATTTGGTCATATTTAACAAGGAATATTATCTAAATAAGATTTAAATAATTATTCCTAGAAATTAATAACATAAATAAAGGTTTATCTAATTAATTTCTTTGTTTTGGGTTAAATATGACTAGGAATAATAATTAAATTATGATTTAATTAATTATTCCATAAGGAAAATCAAACAAATATAGGTTTGTTTAATATTTCCTTTTGGGGTTTCCTGTTTAGACCATAAACAACCTAACAAATGTGGTTTATTAAGTTATTTAACATAGTGAAGGCAATTTTACTTAGGGTAAAATTGGTCTTACATGGTGTACTTGGGTCCATCTAATGATAATAGGCTAGATGACCAAAAAATGGTGTAACAGATTGCATTCTTTAGCAAGGCATTGAGGGATGCCCCTTTAAAATATAACATTATGGAGAAACAAGCTTTTGCTTTGGTAAAGGCTTTGAAGGACTTCAGGGTATACATCCTTCACTCACACATCATTGCCTTTGTCCCAAATTCGGTTGTAAAAGACATTCTAACCCAGGATCCAGATGGTAAGAGAGGTAAGTGGATTGCTGTTATTCTTGAATATGATTTAGAGATAAAACCCACTAAGCTCATCAAAGGCCAAGGTCTAGCTAAATTAATGGCCGAATCAAATTGTGAAGTTCTTGATATTAATATGATTAATGCTTTGGATGACCAAGAAGAATTCTCAGCTCCCATTATTGAAGACCATTTTGTGAATTCTCCTTGGTATACTGATATTGTTTATGTTTTTCTTAATCTGAATACACCTCCTGGTTTATCAAAAACAAAGGCAAGATTTCTAAAATTAAAGGCTGTAAACTATTGCATTATTGATAAATGTCTTTATTGGAAAAATGCAAGTGGTGTATTGCTTAAATGTTTGCCTGAGTTTGATGCAGAAAAGATTAAGCAGGAATTCCATGAAGGAGAGTGTGGAGGTCATTTATATTGGAAGTCAACAGCCAACAAAATTCTGAAGGCTGGTTTCTATTGGCCTACTCTTTTTCCTGATGTGCACAAGATGACCACTACTTGCCATAAATGCCAACTATTCGAAGGCAAAAGAAAATTGCTTCCCCTTCCATTGCATCCAATCACTGTTGAAGCTCCATTTCAACAGTGGGGACTTGATTTCATAGGAGAAATCCATCCCTCATCTTCTGCCCAGCATAGATGGATCCTTACTGCCACAGACTATTTCACTAAGTGGATAGAAGCCATTCCTTGTAGGCAAGCCAATGATTCAGTTATCATAAAGTTCATAGAAACCAATATCCTTTCCAGATTTGGCTGCCCTACCAAGATCATCACAGATAATGCAGCAGCATTTAGAAGCAAGAAAATGGTTGACTTCTGTCATAAATACCAGATAACACTAGGGCATTCCATAGCCTATTACCCTCAAGGTAATGGACTTGCAGAATCTTCCAATAAAAGCTTAGTGAACATAATCAAGAAACTGTTGGAGGACAATAAAAAGTCTTGGCACACAAAGCTGGTCCATGCACTTTGGGCTGACAGATTAACTTTGAAGAAATCTATTGGTATGTCACCCTTCCAGCTTGTGTATGGTACAGATGCAATTTTTCCTAACAGCCTTGGTGTACCAGTTATGAAGTTAATTCAAGAGTTGCAGACTGAAGAAAATGACATGACCAGAAGAATAAATCAAACCATTCATCTTCAGCAAACCAGAGAGGAAGTGTATAACAAAGCATTGCAGAAGCAAGATAATATCAAGAAGATCTTTGACAGAAGAGAAAAAGCCAGCAATTTCAAAATTGGGGACAAAGTTTTGAAGTGGGACTCAAGAAGGGAAGAAAAGGGCAAGCATGGAAAATTTGACAACCTCTGGCTTGGCCCTTACTCTATTCATTCAGTTGCTGGTAATAATGCATTTTTCTTGCAGGAAATGGATGGAACAGAATTATTTGGGGGTCCTGTCAATGGCAGGATGCTTAAGCATTACTTCTCTTGATCCATTTTATGTTTTGAAGCCTTTTTATCTTTTTCCATTATGAATAGTCCACCCACCATTGCATTCGAAGTTATCAAAAAAATCAAAAATACAAAAACAAAAGAAAAATGAAAAGAGGGCAGAAATCAAAACAAGAAAGGCAAAGCCCCATGCCAAAAAGAGAAATAAATCTGAAAGTGTACAAGCTCAAATGCCACTCCTCAAAACACACTTCTAGTTAGTCAAACTACCTAATCTTGACTAATTAGCTTTAAATTTTCTGTTGATAGGATAGTGAATTCGATTTGCCAAACTGTTCAATCTTGGCTTATCAGTAGATAGATTAGGATATAAATGAAGGTTAAAACAAACTCAAAATCTGAACCAAAGTTTCCAAAGAGAGATGACTCAAAACTGTTTTATTTTCTAAGTCATAAAATAGAAAAACTGGTTCTAATTTTCCCAAAATCTGAATCAGATATCAGGGAAGAGACAGCTCAAACAAAAGCAAAAATAGAGTTGTGAAGAAAAGAGAAGGCCATGATGAGAAACTTTCAGATCTTAAGCCTTCCATTTTGATTTTTAATTTTCTGCAAATAATAATCTATGTGCAGCTTGTTTTTATGCCATAGATCACAGCAAGTTAAACAGCTTAATCTTAACTTGACTGTTTTTAAATTTCTGCCTTAGAATTTAGAGAATGAAAGTCTGTTGGACAGTTTAATCCCAATAGACAGTAGATTAGGTAGAGAAGAATCTGAGCTCAACTGATTAATCTGAGTTCAGGGAGAAATAAGGAGTAGAATTAGATTAGTTTTTATGCTTTCAAAAGAATAAAATGTTGTAAAAAGAGTTTGCCAATCCAAGTGCACTCTGATGAAGAAAAAATGTTAGATCAGTAGGATTGGGTAGGTAGAAAGTTGTATTGATGAAGTCCATTATTCTTTCATAACTGATACTATTTTTCAGAGCAAAGCAAGATCATCCAGCAAAGGTAGAGCAATCCAAAGGATGAGGCACATGGTCAACATCCCAGAGAAAATAATGGATCAGGCACAAGTCAGCCTCCCAGAGAAATCAAGTCTGAATTCTTGATGCCTTCAAGAAGGCACCATCCCCAAGTGGAGCCACTGTTAGCCACCTGTAAAATTTGATTATACCAAAGGTGGCTAAATATGTTTTGAGCCTTCAAGGAACAATTTTTCTCTATTAAAAATTGTTGGCTCTTGAAGACTCTTGAAGGCCTTCATACCTCTGTCCAGATCCCATACTGCTGTTTACATCCTAAAAACCTCTGAAATGCTACAAAATTCCAAAGTCAAATACTACTGCAAGACCCCTTTTTCCCCTTCCTTCTCCTCAAAATTAACCTCTTTTTCTATCCCTCCATTCCCCATGAAAATCCCTCATTTCCACATTTCTGCCATTTCCCCTCATCAAAATTCATTTTATAAGGTTAAAAACCCACTTTTTAACCTTACCGAAACCTTTAATTCCTTCAAAAAACATTCAAAAACCATAGAAAACGCATATTTTCTATGTCCATGCGCCCGAGCGCCAAAAATAAATGCTAAAACTGTCAGGCGTTTATCCTTTCCAATGTTTTCTCAGCCCAAAAACATTAAAAACCTTTGTAAATTCGTGTTTTTGGGTTTTTAATTTATTTCCAAAGTTTTCCGCCAGTCTGGATTTTCAGTGAATCTCCGCCATCGATCTGCTCCGCAGATTGGACGGTGCGGACTCTGACTTACCACGTGGTCCCCGCCGTTCAAACTTTAAATGCCACCATTGATTTGCTCCACAGATCGGATGGTGCAGAGCGCGCCATTCCTGTGGACCCCCCCCATCCATATGTTGTTTTCCTAAACCGCGTGGTTTCCTTCGCACCACTCTTCAGTGGAAGGTGGTTTTTCCCCGATGGCCAGCAATTCCATACAACAGTTGACGTGTGTCCCTTGTACGATTTGAAAACCGCCATGCAACCATCGTCCATTGCGAGTTATAGCTTAGACCAGGATGCCCAGCGAAATTCATCTCCACCATCCGATCTGGGCCCACTCATCCAACGGCTATCTCTCTTCGAAGGTGTCCAATGGATAACCAAAGAGCCCACGCGATAACCAGGCCATCGTACAGCGGCAATCGCATCTCCGTCGTTGATCTGATCTGAAGATATATGGTCAAAAATTTATCACCGAAATTCCCTCCGTTTGACTTTCAACATCCCCTGATTCCATCTTGACTATCCAAATTGATCCAGATCAACGGCGCAGTTTCACTGCGGGGGCATACCCCTAATATTTTTCTTCCGTACACCCGGACTCCCCGCAATCATCCCTGACCGTCGATCTCAGCGCGAATCGACGGCTCTGATCTAATCCTCCTTCTCCCATGCTTTTTCGACCATTCTGAGATTAAATCCCGACCGTTGGATGATGCCAGCCAACGGCCCCGCCTCCTCCACACCCCTTCTGATGCAGTTAAGCCTATAAAAGCAGGATTTTTTAATGAGTTTTCGCATTTTGCAGGGATTAAATCATTTGTTCGTGGTTTCCAAAGAAGATTCAAGGAAGGAGGGTGACGACCCTCCCATCTTCGATTCATCCACGGAAATAACCCGCAGGATTGGAATGCACATTTCATCCATGTTTTCTCAGGCATTGATGCCTTATAAACCCTGCGCACCCTGACACGACAGCAAGAAAACCATGAAACAGGCAGAGTCAAAGATTATCAGTGCCAAAGACCCAGATGAACCAGAACAAAGAATTAATGGACAGATTAGTGGGGATTATGGTTAAGACAGTTATCAGAAGCCTAATCCCCAATCTAAAACACAGTTTAAAGGAAAACCTAAAGTTTTTTATCAGGAAAACTCTCCATCGCCACACATGGAGGAAAATTAATTCCTCCCAGCGACTAAAGCGCCACCTGTGCCTCAAATTATTCAATTAGGAGCCGAATTTATTGAGCAGGATCAGATATTTTTCCTCAATGCAGCCGAAGAGTTACTTCTGCCAAAAATTTAATGACAGGATGTCATCATAGTAACTCTATCATCGCACAGAGCCTCAAAGGTCAACAAAATCTCCCACCAAGCTTAAATTATGACTGTAAATTGATTAATACAATGAAACACCTGTATAGTTTCTTCATTGAGCCCCCCAAGGGCCAAGAAAATATTAACTCTGTATTAATCGTATTTGAGATCTTTTATCAGATCTCACCTCCTCATCTTTCTATAAATACTTCAGTAGAAGATGAGTGAGGGGTTAGTTGCTAATGTAATTGCTGAACATTTTATGTAATTGCGCTGAAGACTCATGTTTGTAAATAGTGATTCACTGGCTCTTGGAGCTCTGCTTGTAACAAATAAGTTAGGTTGTGAAGAGAGGTGAGTTAAAACACTGGACTTGAAGACTGTAACTGGTTTGGAGCATCAATACAAGCTGATTTATAGGATCGTGATCTATGTTGACGGTGATGTTATTCTCATTGTAACTTGTATTTTATTTCTGTTTTCATTTTGTTTCATTTTCTACTATAAAGAACAGTTTGAACAGGGTTAGGACCTACTGTATACCAGTAACCTTCTCTGGCTGAAAAATATTTATTTAAATGTTTTCTTCCAACTGTGTTATTTGAAAATGATTTAATTCAGTTTAAGCATAGGAATGATGGCGTTCCCTTGTCTTATTGTCTTAGCTTAATATTATTTTTGAATGTTACTTTTAGTATATGTTGTGTGAAGATGAACTGTGGAAGATATGGTGAGCCCTGGTCCCAGTCTTGTTTTCACGATCGTTTGATTGTTTCCCTTAGAATGTGTTAAAAGCCGGATACTTCAAAGTACTTACGCATCTCAGGCCATTCTCACAGGTTGTCTTGTGTTGGTCTTGAAAGTAACCAAGTAAAGAAGAGCTAGGAGAGGATTTGTGGTGAGCATGGCTCGCTAGTTTCTACTCAAAAAGTTGCCTTCAAGTTTCCCTTTGTTTTTTATATGTTTTCTATTGGAAGTGTATCAAAGGCTGGATAGTTTCAAAGTACTTACCAGATCCTGGGCTGCTCTTTGTTCTGCATCTGTTTATTTCCCCTTCTTGATGTATCACTCCATTCCATAAATCAAACTTTAAAGAGATCCTTAGGCATAGATGACTTGCCCCGTAGACCACTCTTGAACCTCATTGTTTCAATTAAATCCTCTAATGACTCCATAGCCCAATGGAATGAAAACCTGCCATCATCTTTCATCTTGGCTAAAGCTTATTCTGGTTGCTTGCAACTTCTCACTTTTGAACCTCTTTACCTTTGGGACTTTTCACCTCTAACAGTAATCATGTTCAACCATCCAAAAACAAACAAAACCCTTGGCCTTCATAACTAGCCTAATATCATTACCCCAAACTCCAAAGACAAATCCATCTTTGTACTTATTGGAGAGATCCCTCTCCGGATTCAGGAGGGCTAGATCTTAGAATCCCAAAGTTGGTTGATACGATGTTGTTACATAGGTGGACCTACCTTGGTCTTGCTGATGTTCTGATTCCCTGTGACCCTTCCTTATAATTAAACATTGACTTGGCCTTTGCTGTTGTAACTTTTTGTTTTATGTCCTGCCATTTATCGAGACCCATCACTGTTTCTTTTCTCTTTCTCATCAGTTCTTCAAATTAATCAATCATTGGCCCCAAATTTCTGTACACATTTACCATTTCACCCAATGAATGTGTAACTATTTCAAGGCTTTGTCTACTCTCAGCAGGTAGAGACAAAGCCATGAGATCTCTTTGCAATTTTGCATGAAGGCTTTCACACCTTTGTAAGGAGCATTCCGCCATGTTGGTTTCCCATGGTATATCAGTAATCTCAGCCGGATAAGTTGTGCTGGGTTGACAACCTTCATCTTGAATGTAGCGAGCAGCCCTGCGTCTATTTTGACCACTAGCTCGAACATTTTCGACCTTTGCATCAATATATATAAAATTTCGTATATTAGAAAAAACACGTGTAAAAAAAGTTGTACAAATTTAATGAAAAAATATTGAAATTGATGGCAACCTTGATGTTGTTGGTTAACATCTTCTCCAACAGGACCCTGCTGAGAACCAGCCCCAGAATGACGCTGCTAAGAACCAGACCCATAGTGACCCTGTTGAGAACCAGTAGCGGTTGATTGGCCTTCGAGGGAATAAATATCACCCCCTTCCCGCAACCTGCTACCACTCATACCTCGACCGATTGAACCTTGGCCACGCTCCATGGATGGAGTTGAAACCCTTCTCCTCTTACCTCCTAAAAATTAAAATATGAAACTTATTAACAACTAAATTAACTCACAAAGTTAATAAAAAAATCAATTCCATATGTACACACATGTATGGAGATTTAAGATTATATTTAAACACCGTGAACATTCCCCGATCCCTGAACCTCCATATGGGATTCGGCTGATCTTCGTTGTTCATCCTCCATGATATATATCTATTGGTCGACATTTACACAAAATAGATTTCAAAAAATCAATTTGTAATTTACTCTACACAAATTATGTAGAACACAACATTCAAAGCAATAATTGATCATGTGTGAAACTAAATTTAATCGAAAAAGATATTATAAAAATGATAAGTTCACCAAATTGTGCTTTACATGGTGGGAGCACACTTGGTATAAAATTTACTACTTATACACTTTAGTTTGTGGAAGAAATGACACATGTACATAGTTTACCTTAAAGTTTTTGTGTTTTACGGATATTAAAATGAAGAACTTCTATTTAGATCCATTCCAGAGATTGACTTTAGGGGCATTTACTAGATATGTCACCTTTCATAAAAGATGAGATCCAGAGGCTACCTGGCCCTTTACAGACTCTGCCTATAGAACTTGTAGAAGTAAACACTAGAGGCATTAACAATATCAAAGAATGTTTTCATGCTCAGACATGGGAATGTGTCTCTTTCCCTACGCAAAAAAAATAGTTCAAGGTAGTTAATCTTCATAGACATGTCATCAAGGAAGTCAATGTGATCATCCCCAACTTACTTTTTATGAAATTAGGCTTGGAATCTCATTTTAGAGCTCAAATAAACCTCTAGTTTATTTTGGTTTAGACAAGGACTAGAATTTGAAAAGTGAATTCCCTCTTTCTTCCTCTTACATGTCCAATGATCAGAATTTGGATTGAGGGAAAAGATTTTCCTAGAAATAAAAATTTTGCATTTTATAAATGTGTAAACATGAGTTTTTAAATAAATGAGGCAAAAATTCGAAGGCCCATTGGACAGGGAAAATGATGTTGAAAATAAGATGCAATTGTTTTGCTAATAGATGGTTATATTTCTTATCCAATTAAGGCCTTGCATGTATTTTGATGTTTCATGAATTTCTTTACAAATTCAAAGTATGGTGCATGAATTTGATGCACCATTGATGACTCCATTAATGACCTTGCTGAGGAATTTGATGCACACAATATTGACTTTGAAGATGGTTTAGAAGATGTTGAAGAAGTTGTAGATTTTGTTGTTGTCACTGAATGTTTCTTTGTTGTTGGACTTGATCAAGACATGTAAATTAACTTTACGAGCAGATTGAAGACCTTGAAGAGGTTTTAAATTTTGTTGTTCTATGGGACAAAAATCAATATGTAGTTCAATATTCACTTGGTTTTTATAATTGGATAGAAGAATGACTTTAAATGACCTTGTATGTCTTCTCATTTTAGCTCGCTCAAATTTTTAGGAAGGATTTAAGTATCCACCTTTCAAGAATCACTAGAAGAGGTTGATAAAGAATATAGGAAGACAAAAAACTAACCAATGGTGTACTAAATGGATTTCTTGGGAGGTAGATTGGCATATGGACTTTTGGTAGCTAGAAATTTTCCAAATAAGTGAATGTATTTGAAAACCAAACCTCTAGTTTATTTTAGTTTAGACAAGGTCTAGAATTTGAAAAGTGAATTCCCTCTTTCTTCCTCTTACATGTCCAATGATCAGAATTTGGATTGAGGGAAAAGATTTTCCTAGAATTAAAAATTTTTCATTTTATAAATGTGTAAACATGAGTTTTTAAAATCTAATTAACTCATAAATTTCTCACAAAATACACTTAAAGCTTGACACATAAACCCCTTCCCCAACAAAACTAGTTTGTCCATATTCAAATCAAGTTCGTATCAAAGTAAAATTTAGCTCATTTTAGTCAAGGTTAGTTAGAAGAATTAGCTATTGGTTTCTGTCTTCAATTTCCTCTGAAAATGAATGTGTACATGCTTTTGAGAGACGCTAGAGGAATAAGGTCCAAATTTTTGATGAAAATGTGCTATGAAAGTAAAGGGTTTTAAAGGCAAGCATGTACAAGGCATAGTTGAGCCAAATGTTCTTCAGGAAGGGCCTAATTATTTGGGTCTTGGTTATGGAAAACATGGAAAATGCTCCAAAGCCAAGGAGGCACATGAAGTTGTTCCAAGAAGGAATTTTATTTCGTGTTCATTACCTCAAGCTTGTAAAGTTTGTGTTCATGATGAATGGAAAAGTTTGACACCCACTTTGCAAGAAGATGTTAATAATCATGCAGCTAATGAGAATGTAAAAGAAGAGGATGTTGAAAGCTCTAGATTCATTGAATTCATTGCTAGTATTCAAAGGAGAGCCACTACCTCATGTCAAATTCACCTCCTCAAGAAGGCGACAACGGTGAATGTTCAAGGTATAAATTTGCCTCTAATCAAATTGCTTTTGATTATGATAAACATGGTAAATATTCAAAAATATATAGAAAATAACTTGCATGTTCCTTTTGAGGTTTGAATTTAATCATAATGTTTATAGATGTTGGAAGAAGATATCCATGCACATGAAACTTTCTAAATAAATGAGGTAAAAAGTCAAAGGCCTATTGGACAAGGAAAATGATGTTGAAAATAAGTTGAAATTGTTTATTACTCATTGCCATAAGAAAGGTCACCTTGTAGAATATTTTGCTACATACAACACTGAACATTTTTAAAACATAAACTAACTTCTAGCAAACAATAATATTAAATTAGATTTAATTGTTTGTGCAGTTGAATTGATGTGCATAGAAAAACTGGGAATAGATATCTTTGATACATACAACACACAAATATAAAATCTTAAAAGATAAATCAATCTTGCAAACAGAAGGGTATTTAACTAGACAGAAATGTCCATATAGATTCAGCCAGAAACCCAGACCTAGTCAAAGAAAACATGAACCAATGGTTTATTTCAGCTCTACATCAACGTTGAAAAATCGAACTATTATGATGTGTTACAAATCAACCTACATGGCAAAGTGTTGGTCGGCCTAAAAGGAAGTAATTCTATCTATATTTATATACCTTGTCTATGGCTCTTTTAATAAGGAATAACTCGGCAATCTCTGAAAACAGTTTACAAATTCTTGTAAGATTCAGTACGAATATGTTGATGGGCTTTCAGTGTGAAGTTTAAAGAGTTTGAAAATAGTGTGGATCTATTGTTCGGTCATCTTTGAAGCAGATTGCGGATAGTATAGTATGAAGCAGATTGCATATAGTGTGAAGAAAATTGCGGATAGTCTAAGGAAGATTACAAATGCCAGAAAAAAAATCTGTGGATATATGTTGCAGGATGCAGCACCAACTAATGTTGTTGATAAGACTATTAAAATAGAGACATACCACGAACCCAAGGGTTTATCTGACCCTACTGTGTCAAAGGTTAATGTTGTGGATAAGACTGTTAAAATAGAGACAGAGAACAAACCCAAGGGTTTATCTGACCCTGTTGTGTCAAAGGTTGATCAAAATAAGAAGAAAAAACAAGGCAGCAAGGAAGAAAACAATGAAGATGGCAGTGTCAAAGATAAGTTTTCCGACTTGATTTTTATGTGTAATTTTCAAACAAAGCAAGAGTGTTTTCGATACAAAGTGTTTGGGTTGCCACCAACCAAAAAGGAGCTTGTAGAAAAGGTGAAGCCCAGAATGAAGCTCTTCTTGTATGATTTTAACCTTAGACAAATGTATGGTATCTACAAGACAACGTCTGCCGGAGGAATGAATGTGGAACCAAATGCTTTCTGAAGTTGTAAAAGGCCACTCCCAACACAAGTAATCTTTTTATACATGAAAGGGGTGCATCAAGCTTGTGAAGTTTGTATTCATGTTGAATGGAAAAGTTTGACACCCACTTTGCAAGAAGATGTTAATAATCATGTAGCTAATGAGAATGTAAAGAAGAGGATGTTGAAAGCTCTAGAGTCATTGAATTCATTGCTAGTATTCAAAGGAGAGCCACTACCTCATCAAATTCACCTCCTCAAGAAGGCGACAACGATGAATGTTCAAGGTATAAATTTGCCTCTAATCAAATTGCTTTTGATTATGATAAAGATGGTAAATATTCACATAATATTTGGAAAAGAACTTGCATGTTCCTTTTGTGGTTTGAATAATCATAATGTTTATAGATGTTGGAAGAAGATATCCATGCATGTATGAAACTTTCTAAATAAATGAGGCAAAAGGTCCAAGGCCCATTGGACAAAGAAAATGATGTTGAAAATAAGTTGCAATTGTTTATTACTCATTGCCATAAGAAAAGTCACCTTGTCGACAAGTGTTGGACTTTGTATCTCTCTAATTAAAAAGAAAAGGCATCTTCACTAATCATTAATTATTACCGGAGAAAACTCCTCATGTATATCAATATGGTTGACAATATGTAATTTTTGTTTGTGGATGATCATTTAGAGTTACATTGATTTATTTTTTAATACACTTATTGGAAGATTTGGGTCCCAAGTGCAGATATGTGATGAAGTTATAGTGAATAAAATTAAAGCAATGGGTTGGACTAGAATTTCCTAGAGAGTTCCTTTATGAAGTAACTCTTAAGAATGGATTTTTTGAATTTTCCTTATTTAACATTTGTGACATCATCATCATCATCATGAAACTTGGGTACTAATGTAGAGAACTGTGTCTAAATCTTTAGCATTTAGGAAATTTGAATATTTACATATTTTACTATTGGATACATTTAATTATGCAATCCTTATGGTATGAACTAAAGTTTTCGGCCCCCGATTCTCACAAAAGTGTAACCCAGCTTCACGTTTCCGCCCTAGTGTTAATCTTCTTCATCAGCACGAGGGCAGAACTGACTACTCGTGCCAAGGCAAAAACAAGGGTTTTTGAATCTCTGCTCGGGGAATTGTCAACAGAAGGAATATTGCTCTCATGTAAAGGGATGCAATGATGGTATTTGAAAGGCATGCCACTACTTATTGATCACAGAAATGAACCTCCAATGGGCGAGGTGGGGATTGCAGGGACAGTGACAAAATGTTGTGTAACAGTGGTTCATAGTGGAATGACATATCTTAAATTTGGCTTGGCATTTAATTTTTTTATCATGACTTTCTAACCATAGACTAATATTTTTTTCCAAAATAAATTCATACAACTTAGCTAAAATGTGGCTAATCATAATTTTCACACAATTAGAAGGAATTTTTTTATCCCCACTTTTAAATATAGGTGTAATGAAGCTTTGTGTCTAGGGTTAAGAAAGCCTTGCTTCACTACCAAATTGAAGTGTTTATGTATGTGAGGGATGAAAATAGATCCTCTTTAATAAAATTTAAGTTGATAGCATTTAATGTATTTATATTTCCCATTTACAAATAACTTAATCCAAAACCTAATGTCTTCCAGATGAAAGATTTTGACTTCTATTGGAGCATTCTAAACATAGTGTCCATGGTGTTTGGATATTCATACAATTTTTTAAGTTAGGAATTTAAATGCTTGAAGGAAATCAAATTATTTCCTTTAGTATTACAAATTAGAACTTTCCTCCAAAGTTACTCGGGATTTGGCTTAGATAGGTGCAACAATTTCTCTTGCTTTTTATTTATATAGTACATTTTCTTCTTTTTAATACGAGCTTTGTATGTATTTATTTTATCAATATTTAAAGTTTGTTAATGGCATCCCTTATTTCTTTTCTAGCAATTTTACAATCATTATCATAGCAAGGTTCATTGCTTCATTTTTCATTTACATGAGACTTCAATAGAGAACTTGTTCATGAAAGTAGATATGGTTGTAGTAAATTTATGATAAAGTTTTTTATATTATCCTTATAGGTTAGGAGATGTAAATCTCTATTTAAATCCTTTTAGAAAATATCAATTTGAATTTTATCGAAAAGTAGGTGCCTTCCATTCACACAATTCTCTTGCATGGGTTTTTTTTGCATAACAAAGTTTAGAGTTAAGGTTGATGATATATGATCAAAGTTAGGCCATGGCCATTTAAGAGGTAAAAAGTTACTATTTGGTTAGAAATAGGGGTTTCGGATATGACATAATCCACAAAACTACTAGGCCCATGGCACAAGTCATTTGGCAAAGAAAATGACATTATACCTAATTATGGGAGGCAAGATAGTAAAAAAATGGCATTATAGTGAGCATTAGTTTCAAAAAAATATAGTATGTAATTAAATGGTATGTCAATTACCATATTGCCAAGAATTAACAATACACATAACACATGAATTCATGTAGAAATTTACAAAAAACAAGATGTCTAAACTTTGAGAAGTTTCAATCAAACATCACATAAAATAACATGTGAATTCCATGAATGAGCATGATGATAAGAATTAATATGGTTCTCTTTAGGAATCTAACATTGTTTTTAAGTGTGGAGATATTTGCGGCTAGAAATAAGCAATAAAACTTGAATAAATTGCAAACATCAAGGACAAGTATAAGTTCCAAGAACCTAGAGCAATGTTGAATACAAAGAATATTAACATGCAATCAAGATCAAGAAAAAGGAGATTAAGAGTTGAAGTGTCTGGACAAGAAAGGTGGAGATGAAGCTTCACTAACAAATGAACAAGCATGGACCCTTTAGCAAGAAGACAAAATGAAAGCTTAGTTATCAAGTTATTTTATATACCATTATAAGTGTAGCTAAGACTGAGACCAATAGGGGTATCTTATTCATGTTGTGCTTTGATTCATTTCTCCAATAGGGGTATCTTATTCATGTTGTGCTTTGATTCATTTCTCCTTTAAGAGAGGAACTTGAACTTGGAATTAATGAAGAAATATAGAGTATTGTAGAATGTATTATTATATGTTTTTTGAGATTATGGTGTCTCACTCAAGTTGTGAGATTTATTTAAGATGCAAATATTATTTATGAGGAAGTTGTTCCAACTCCTAAATAGATTTGTAATACCTTAAATGTATGCACTTTCTTGCTAATAAATGTTCATTTTCTCCATTTTCTGTCTCTCCTAAATTTTAGTTTTTTCATTTTCTCCATTTTTGTCTCCTAAATTTTAGTTTTTTTCTCCATTTTGTGTCTCTCCTAAATTTTAGTTTTTTCTTCATTTTCTGTCTGTCCTAAATTTTAGTTTTTTTCTCCATTTTGTCTATCCTAAATTTTTAGTTTTTTCTCCATTTTCTGTCTATTCTAAATTTTAGTTTTTTCTCCATTTTGTCTCTCCTAAATTTTAGTTTTTTCATTTTCTCCATTTTCTCTCTCCTAAATTTTGTTTTTTTTAATGATTTAAATGAATTTTCAAATACATAAATAGATCTAGAAAACCTTTTAAATACTTAAACTTTACAAATTAAACTATTTAAACTTTAATTTATGATTATTATAAATCTCTACTAAATTTTGATAAAATCTACTAAATTTTAAACTTTAAACATAATTCACCAATTTTAAACTTTAAACAAAATTCACCAAAGAAAAATCCTTTTCCTTTTTGCTGATTTTAAACTTTAAACAAAATTCAACAAGGAAAAATTCGTTTTCCTTTCCTTTTCCTTTTGCTGCTAGAGATATTGAACAAACTCCACTTAGGAAAAAAAAACATTTTTATTTTTTTCTTTTCCTTTTTGCTGTGAGAGATATTGAACAAATCCACTGAGGAAAAAATCATTTTCTTTTCCTTTTTTATGTGAAAGATATTCAACAAACTCCAGTTAAGAAAAAATCATTTTTTTTTCCTTTTTGCTGTCAAAGATATTAAACAAAATCCACTGAGGAAAAATTCATTTTCTTTTCCTCTTTGCTGTGAGAGACATTTCATTGAAATTCACCTCACACTGTCCATGCAATGTCAAAGTTACCTGCTACTAAAAGCAGAAAAAATCTTTGCAAAGCGAATTGTCGGTGACAGATGTTAATGAAAAACTCAAAAACACCTAACAAGGTCAGCAATGCTACTGTAATACGCGTGAATAATGACAGTGATATCTATAGAAACGATAGAAATTATGGAACACTCAACTATATGGAAATTTTGATAAACAAATATGGAAGTAAAAAAATATCTTGTAATAGGATTCGTATTATGCTCGTTTGCAGATGCAATTCAATCTCACACTGAGGCCATAAAATCCTAACTCCAACAGAAACCAGGGAACAAAAAGGGCAGGCCATTTTCTTTTCCTCTTTGCTATGAGAGACAATTCATTGAAATTCACCTCACAACATCCATACGATATCTAAGTTACACTAGTAAAGAAAGCGAGGAAAAAAATCCTTGCAAGCGAATTATGGAGTGAAAGCGGATGTTAATGAAAAACTCAAAAACACTAACGAGGTGTGTGATATACTCACATACAATATTCTTGAATAATAGCGATTGATATATATATATATATATACATATATATATATGTATGTATATATATATATATATATATACATATATATATATATATATATATACATATATATATATATATATATATATATATATATATATATATATATATATGTATATATGTATGTACATGTATATACATATATATATATATATATATATATATATATATATATATATATATATATATATATATATATATATATATATATATATATATATAGACATTATGGAACACTCAACTGTATGGAAATTTTGATAAACAAATATGTAAGTTAAAAAATATCTTGTAATAGGATTCGTATTATGCTCGTTTGCAGATGCAATTCAATCTCACACTGTGGCCATAAAATCCTAACTCCAACAGAAAACAGGAAACAAAAAGGAAGGGCCATTTTCTTTTCCTCTTTGCTGTGAGAGACATTTCATTGAAATTCACCTCACACTGTCCATGCAATGTCGAAGTTACCTGCTACTAAAAGCAGAAAAAAGCTTTGCAAAGTGAATTTTCGGTGACAGATGTTAATGAAAAACTCAAAAACACACAACTAGATAAGCTCAGTATTCTTTGCTTTTTAATACGCATTTGAACAATAGAGGTGATATATATAGAAACAATAGACATTATGGAACACTCAACTGTATGAAAATTTTGATAAACAAATATGTAAGTAAAAAAATATCCTGTAATAAGATTCGTATTATGCTCGTTTGCAGATGCAATTCAATCTCACACTGTGGCCATAAAATCCTAACTCCAACAGAAACCAGGAAACAAAAAGGAAGGGCCATCCTTTACCATCTTGAAAGCACTGCTTTACATATACATAAGTCTAGATTACAAAACAAAATCCTAAATTAAAACTAACTTTTGACTGCTCAATTTATGAAAACATATATACTCTATACATATCCTTGTTATTCATTATGCAATCATGGTGATTTTCATGGTTTTCGTAGAACATACCCGATGAATTAGTTCGACCGACGAGAGGAGCAGCAACGCTGAACGGAGCAGCCGGAACGCGCGAACAGCAGCAGCACTGAAGGGAGCAGCCACATATCACATAAGTCAAGATTACAAAACAAAATCCTAAATTAAAACTAACTTTTGAATTCTCAATTTATGAAAACATATATACTCTATACATATCCTTGTTATTCATTATGCAATCACAGTGATTTTCGTGGTTTTCGTAGAACATACCCAATGAATTAGTTCGGCCGACGAGAGGAGCAGTAGCGGTGAATGGAGCAGCCAGAACGCGTGAACAGCAGCAGCGCTGAAGGGAGCAGCCGGAAACACAAATTCGTGGGAATAATGAAACAGGTAAAAGAACAGTCCTCGCAGGCGATTTATTTATAGGAATTAGTTCGGCCGAACTATTTTAAAAGTAAAAGTTCGGCCGAACTTTTGGTAAGAGTTCAAGCCAACTTTGTTGTCGGTTTTTCCACCCTCACTCGCAAAATTTTGTTCACAATTCGCCAGGCTCCCTCTAATCTTATCGGATCAATGGCCTGCATTGAATCATCAAGCTTGGTCAACTATTGTCGAAATTTTTTCACCCCCAACTCGGGCCACAAAAGTGTAACCTACCATCGTGCCGCTCATAAATTAGAGTGAACAATGGAAAACCATAACATCCAAAAACCTAACCCTATTAAGGAAGTAACTTCAAAACTATGGGCGCTGATTGTGCAAACTGCTACATCAACTTCCCGGACGTAACTGAATACGATCTTTCGTTTCTGATTGTAGCAATACCTGTTAGAAAGATTTATTCCGGGGACTACAACTTTTGAGTGAGAAAAATTAGTCTATTGACCCATGTTGCTCTCGGTTTTCCCAAAAAACATCGTTTAGGGCCTTAAAACGGCTCTGAAAGTTCAGGACCCAAAAAACTGCTAAAAATAGTAAGTTGTGCTAAAAATGAAAAACTGAAAGAATTGATGGTGGTGGTTCAAATGGAATAGGTGGGTGGCCACCAATATCCACCTTGATCATTAGGGCCTCGAAACGGCTCCGGAAGTTCATGACCTGAAAACATGTTAAAAATAGTAAGTTGTGCTGAAAGTGAACAACTGAAAGCGCTGATGGTGGGGTTCCAAATGGAATAGGTGGGTGGCCACAAATATCCACCTAGATCAGGAATAGAAGTATGAATCCATATGTGCTTCTAGCTTCTGGCTTAGGAAAATGGTACATAAGACAGTAATCTTCTGCCAAAGATGTAGAAAGCTTCTATTTGCTCGCATTGCTCAAAGTCATGGTATTCACATCAATATGTGAGAAAATATAGCTGATAACATCTACACATGGGAAGGTTGGATATCTGCATGTAACCCTGTGGAACCCCGATTTCTAAACATTAACATATCCCTCTCGATCCTTTAGATCTTCCTTGAAGCTCTTTGCTGAAAAAAATTTGTTCACTTTCTACCATGTAATACCTGATTCCTTTTCCTTGAATAATAGATTTTCCGGATACATTGGAAATTTTACTGACGTACTCACAACTTCTTCTTCGGTGCTGATCTCTGTGGTATCTTTTTAAGCAACTCTCTTGAGTGCCATGGTATCAATGACCGCTAAATAGAAGTGCTCAAAAACCTATAATACCCGTGGGAGGAAAAGGCACTCATGGCAAGGAAAAATTAGCCTTAACAAATTAACTTTCAAAGCATGATGAGGAATCAAACTGGTGCAATGATGAGAATAATTGTGCAATTTTCATGATCAGGAGAGAGTGACTAGCTGAGGGAATTGTGCATTGCGTAGTCCCAATAGCCAAGGATGCAGCTTGAGGATCGATACTACGCAATGTGTAATTCAACATGGGCAGTGACTCGTTGAGACTGTGCATTGCACAATCTAAAGGGCCAATGTTATAGGCTGAGCCCTGTAACTATGCAATGTATAGTTGGGCCAACATGTACTATGCATTGTGTAGTTCAAAGGCCAAGCTCACAACTTGAGGCTCAGACTTGCGTAATGCCTAGCTCGGCAAGGCCATGCATGGCTAATTAAAAGTGTAGATATGACCGATGAGAGGGTGGAAACTAACAGATTTAGGTGATAGTGCAATTTCGAGTGAAAATCTGACTAAGTATGTATATAATAGTGTAAATAGAATGCATAAAACCAACATGCAAGAGGAAAAATAAACATGCATGGAGGGTTGTCGGAATGACGACTTCTAAAGGGAAAAAAGAAGAAAACAGATGCGACGCTTGTAAAAGGCAAACAACGAACTGAACCAACACTTGTACAAGCTAATATAAAGTAAAATTCCAGCAATCATGATGAAAAACAAGAAAAACAATACTCGTAGAAGCAAATCGACAAAAAGCGATAGAAAAAAATGACAAAAGACAACAAAAGAAAAATTGTCTCAAAAAAGCGAGGAAAACTCCATCGAAGGCTCCTTGATCTCGTCGGGAATGCTAGAGCATGAATATGAAATACGCAAATGATCTCTAGAGGTGTCTTTTATATAGATTTGGGCAGATTAGTGTTTATGACGTGCATGCCTACAATCAAGAAAAATGTGACACATGGCGGAAATTTCTAAAAACAGTAAGTGTGCCACCTTCTTGAAACTAATAATGGATCCCTATTTTATGGGGATGATTTCTTCTTTTTTTCTTGGTCACTTTTTTTCTTTTTCGGGAAACTTTCTATGCACACTGCCAAGGAAGATTGCACAATTCCAGGGAACTTGACAACTTCTCCACTCAGTGCATTGTGCAGTTTTTGAATTGCAGGAATGGATTGCACAATTTACGAGCTTAGTATTGGGATTTCATCCATGAATGCACAATTCTCAGGCTCAAGGCTTAGTTTCCCTCATGGATTGCACAAATTTCATCATCAAGGGTGGCCTTCCTTCATGGATTGTAGTTTCTGGAGGCCAAGCCGGAACTGCTGTAAGGTCAAGTCAATAGGTCAACTTGTGAATGAAAATATTAGCTAAGTATGAAAACAAGCTAACACAATCAAACATGAAGAAGAATAAGACCTGAGGAAAGCATGAATACTTGAAGACAAAAAATATTAGCTCCCGCGGACAAAAAGGAAGGCTCCAAAATCAAAGCATGGAAAAATCTTGGAAAGTGGTTATAGTAGCTAGAACAAGTTCCAACATAGTATAAACAAATTTTAAAATAAAAATTAACCGAAAAACAATCTACTTTTAATGCCAAAGATCCCAAATTTACTAAGGAATAGGTTCAATTACATTGAATTTTATATAATATTTCCAATAATACTATAGATATGACTCAACAAAATTAAAATGTTTTAGAATTATTTTAGAATATTTTTTATAAAAATAGATACTATTATGTTAGAACATATATATTTTTTTACTTTCGTAGAATTAAATTAAACTCTTAGAGAATTTTTAATGTAAATTTATAATATTATCATCTTCTATACAAATTAACTATTAAGAAAAAAAAAAACATTATAAAAGATTTTGATTAAAATATACATTATTACATTGGAATATAGTATTTTAATTAATTCACACAACTTATTTATATAAATATAAGTTTAACTCTTTCACTAAAATTTTAATCTAATTTTATAATATTATGATTTCTTATGAAAATTAAGTTTGTTATGAAAATTAAGTATTAATGTTAAGAATGCATTATTAGAAATAACCTAATTTTATTAATTATAACCCTCAATAAATATGTACATGAATGTGTCATCTTGTACTAGTCACCTTTGTTTGAAGTTTGACTCATTTGCATACTTTCTAAGTGTACATAAAGCCATCCTATACTAGTGGCCTTTGTTTGAAGTTTGCCTCAATTTATATACTTTTCTTATCTATTATATACTTTCTAATCTATTATTTAAAGAATTTGCAAACCAACTTCTTCACATATAATAATATTAATATTAAATTTGGTTTATTATTTCTTACAATTATTCAATATATTGTTTTAATTTTAAATGTTTAATTATATAAATAAAAGATAAATCATGTAATGTGTTTTTGGAAAATGATAAAATTTATTTTAATTTAATTGTTAATTAATATTGAGAAAAAATATTAACAAGTGATACTATATTTAAAATGCCTATAGTTAATTTAGATTGATAAGTTTTTATTCTTCCCAAATATTTCTCACTTTTAAATTTATTTTCTTATATTTAATATAAAGAATCTATTAAATCTATTTTATATTTAAATTATAATTTCATATATTTTAAATTTTAAATTTAATATAATAAATATAAATATTATGAACTATTAATAAATATCAACATTTCATATAATTTTAATTTTATTTATTTTTAATTATTTAAAAACAAATCAACGTTTTATATAATTTTAATTTTATTGATTTTTTAATTATTTAAAAACAAATTCTCATGAGGAGAGGGAAAGGTGCACAGGAAGTCTATGTGGTATCTAAGGAAAAAGTGTTACAAAGTATTTGAGAGTCTAGCTAATTGTTTCTTTAAAATGAAATATATGGAGGTATTAGTATCACTCCAAAAATCAACATATTGCTAAAATGTGATATCTGTAAAATGTGCAAAATGTATAATTAGACAATTATTTTATGAAAATTTTGCTAGTTAAATTATATTTTATATCAATAAAGATTTACAAAGAATTATATACCATGGTAAATGTGAAGGTTACATTTTTTGGTTTTAAGTTAGTGGAAGGTATCAATAATTAGAGGTGTTTTTATTGTGATTTTCTAGTAGATTTTAATGGGGAAAATTTTGAGGTGAAATTTTTATTTGGGCTATTTAAATAGGTTTTTTTAATTATATAGATTTAGTATTTTGAAAACTTCTAAGGCACTTTGATTGTGAGTTTACTCATCAAATTTGTGATTTCAATAATTTTTTACCAAATTTTAAACAAACTAAATCTCAAAAATAAATCAAAAAACTTTTAAAAAATCACATTAAATAGAACTCCCTAATAATCTTTTTATTTGGATTAAAAGTTTATTTGTTAAAGATAATAAGATTTCTTTGGATTAAAAGTTTATTTGTTAAAGATAATAAGAGTGGAGAAGTTGGCGGTGATAGAGATTGAATGGACCTGTGGTTCCATCTTGCCCACCTTTCTGTGGATATAGTGAGATTATGCAATTCAGCTATAAGATTATACCAGTTTCAGAGGTACAGGGTGTGCACCTTCACATTTTTACACATATGGTAGGTAGTCAATGTTTTTTGAATGTGGCAGACACCTTTTAACAATTTTGATTAGGTCAAATTTTGGGTTTGGAACTCCTTATTGAATAGTTTTCGATAAGGAATGATTATTTCAAATTTGTATGTCGAGTTGGAATTTCAAAACAGAGTTTTCACACCAAATCACCTATTTCTAATAAACCAATTTCAAAAAAAATATTTAGGGCCACTCAAGTCTATGCAGTAATTAAAGTGAAAACGAGTCAAACACGAAGGATTGAGGGCGAATGAACAAAACCCTAATGGTTTACTGTGTTTCACAACAAAATATTAAAGTCACCCGCTTCGCCTTGGGCAGAATAGAGAAAACAAGCATGGGTGGCAACGTAATAAGAGTTTTTGAGTGCACAACACTCTATATCAAGTGAGCATGGAGAAACTGCAAGGATGAATTAAATGTGATGGGCCACAACACAAATTTGCAATATAAATTAAATGGATATTGGCTAAGTCATAAAACGTAGAACAAATATTTCATGAGACTGTTATGGAGAGACTTGTTTAAAAAGATAGTCATTTCAGCTTTAACCTCAACAACCAAGTTGTTGAAGTAGTGGCCTGTTTATGTGAAGATTCAGAGATGCGATTCAATCGCGAATCGCAATCAAATCGCAACATGTTATATGAAACAACGTCAAATGTTGAAGTTCAGAGTGGAACCAAGCAGTAAATAATACAACCAAAATGTATATATAAATCGCCCAATTAGAATGTACTTTGGTAATTCTGGGTCCATTTGACCACGTATGGAAACTCAATGGAATCGCAAGAGTTCAATTGCAAAGGCTCAACCAGAGCGGTTTTGTTATATGCTCCGATCGAAGGCTGGACCCGATCCGGTTATATGCCATAGTTTAATTTCCAATCGGATCCGATTCCTGATCACAATCGGAAGCTCTTAAGTGTTGGGCCCGATCGCACCTTTGAAATTGGCGGACCCGATGGCGTTATACAATGGAGTTGATAAGTTCAAATTCAAGGCCCGAGATCTTAATGTAATCGACCTGATTCCATGCAGAAAACATATGTCAGCGATGGAATGGCGACCTAATCCGTGTATAGGCCTATTTGACTCATCGCGATCCGCTTTTGAATCGCCATATCTACCTCTTTTAGAACGGTGTCTATCTTGTCATAGTGTTCGGATCAGACATTATGAGCCAAATTTCATATTTATCATCGTATCCAATTGTTAATCGCAATCTGAAGTTTTTGGTTTTTGTTTGTATCAGGTCCCGCATCATTTTATTTAATAGTTTTTTCTTCAAGTTTTAATATAGATTTGTTGTAATGTTTTCATATGCACGACATATAAAAAGAAAATTCCCGCAAGACTGTAGGTAATTATGTATTGCATTATATTCGCACAGCAGTGCGAAAGACAAGAACACAGCAGTGTTGGCTTTAATGAGACAGAGTATTGCTGTTTGAAGAACAGAGAGTTATTTTTGGCACTGTGTGTTCAGCAGTTCTGACTTTGTTATCCCTCCGAGAAGAGGAAGATTTGTAACAGTCTTTTTGAAGAAACATAAGTTGTTTTCAGATTGCAAAACTCTCTCTCTTGTCAAATTTTTTTAATTTCTCTGTGTTGTAGAGGAGAGGAGCTTACTCTCTCCATTTGGAATTCTCAATATTCCAACATGGTATCGGAGCTAGTTCAGGCTCTTTGAATATTTCAAAGAAGCTGAAGAAGAAGAATACTTGTTGAAGCGTTTTCTCCAGCAGTGTGAAAGCTCAACAGTAGTCAAAAGTTTAGGTATTTCTTAATGATAATAGTGTTGTTGTTTTGTGTTTAAAAAGATTTTTTTCTTTCAGAAAAAGAAAGATGTAATGTTTGTAAATAAGTGCCTCAGAAACTAGCTTAAAGCAATACTGGACTACACCGGAGTGAACATAGGAAATGTTCCACTTTCCACAATTTAATGGAAATAATTATGATTATTGGGCCATTACCATGAGAGCCCGTTTGTCTCACAAGAACTTATGGGAATCTGTAGAAGATGGTTTTGTCGAACCCGCTCGATGAGCGTGCTGTTAGTGTTTAACTCAAGCAGTAGAAGGATATATTGAAGAGTAATAGAAAGAAGGACTCCAAAGCCCTTTTCTATTTGTATCAAGCTGTTAATGAGAGTGTGTTTCCAAGGATAGCAGCAGCTAAGAAATCCAAGGAGGCATGGGAAACTCTGAAAGTAGCCTATCAAGGTATGGAGAAAGTTAAAACAGCAAAACTTCAGTTGCTGAGAAGAGATTTTGAAACTCTTTGCATGAAAGAGTCAGACAGTGTAGACACATTTTTTACACATGTGATTGGGATTGTAAATTAGATAAGATCCCATGGAGAAACTCTTGAAGAAAGAAGGATTGTGGAGAAACTTTTGAGAAGCTTACCCTCAAAGTTTGATGTTATTGTAACCACCATAGAAGAGACCAAAGATCTCTCATAGTTCACAGTGGATGAACTTCATGCCTCGCTGATAACTCATGAACAAAGATTGAGCAGAGATGAACACTCATCTCTTGAGCACGCCTTCAAGACCCAGATGCCTTCAGGAAGAGGAAGAGGTCAAGGAAAAGGAAGAGGAAGAGGCAGAAGTCAGAACAGAGGTGGAAGGAACAACCCTTCACATTCACATGGAAGGAGCAACAATGAAAATCAGAGCCATGGCCAATGCAACAGCCAGCAAGGTGGACATCAACACCAACATGCTCATGGACAAAGGTATGACAAATCCAATGTCCAGTGTCATTATTGCAATAAATATGGGCACTATGCCAATGAATGTAGAAAGAAGCAAAATGACATGAAAAATAGGCAGAATGTTAATGTAGCAAAAGAAAAAAGAACCCAAGTAATGTGTTGTTAACATGTAATGTAGCACAAGATAAATGAGATGATGTTTGGTTCTTAGATTCAGGATGTAGTAATCACATGACTGGGAACATAGCAATGTTTTCCAATCTAGATGAAGATGTTAAATCTGAAGTAACCACAGGGATTGATACCAAGATCTCTGTCAAAGGGAAAGGCAGAGTTACAATTCGAGCAAGAAATGGTGAGCAAAAATTTGTTCAAGATGTGTATTATGTTCCAGGTTTGAAGTGTAATCTTTTGAGCGTTGGGTAGCTCATAGACAAAGGTTACAATGTAGTTTTTAAAGATGATGTGTGCACAATAAAGGATATACCTCCAAGCAAGAAAATCATTGCTGAAATACAAATGACCAGCAATAGAATGTTTCCTCTCAAGCTCAACACTGACTTGAAGGGAAAAGGAAAGAGTATAGCAGCTGTAACACAAGAAGCCTTTCAGAAGGAAGAGAAAGATGAAAATTGGTTATGGCACTTGAGATTTGGACATCTCAATTTCGGAGGATTAAATTTGTTGCACAGAAAAGGAATGGTAAGAGGTTTACCATTGATAGAGAAGCCTGACAGCCTATGCGAAGGCTGCATCTTGGGAAAACAACACAGAGAAAATTTCCCTTCAGGGAAAAGCATAAGGGCGAAAGCACCTTTGGAGATAATCCACTCAGATTTATGTGGGCCGATGCAGACAGCATCTGTTTCAGGCAGTATTTACATGCTGACCTTCATAGATGATTTCACAAGAAAAGTGTGGGTTTATTTCTTAAAATATAAGAGTGAAGTTTTTCAAAAAAATTTCCATTTTAAAGCTCTCGTAGAAAAACAGAGCGAACTGCACATTAAAGTCCTCAGAACCGACAGAGGAGGAGAATACATATCAAAGGAGTTTCTGCGTTTTTGTAGAGAGAACGGCATACACAAGCAATTTACCACCAGGTACACGCCGCAACAGAATGGAGTTGCTGAACGGAAGAATCGAACCATAATGGAGATGGTGAGAAGCATGCTGAAGGCAAAGCATTTGCCGAATGAGTATTGGGCAGAAGCAGCAAACTGTGCTGTATATATTTTGAATAGATGCCCCACAAAAGCTGTAATGAACAAGGTTCTAGAAGAAGCGTGGAGTGGCAGAAAACAGGGAGTCACCCACATGAGAGTTTTTGGGTGTGTTGCATATGCACACATTCCAGACAAATTGAGAAAGAAGTTGGATAGTAAGGGGGAGAAGTGCATTTTCCTTGGATATTGTGAAGATTCCAAAGGATACAGATTGTATAACCCATCCACAAAGAAGTTTGTGATAAGCAGAGATGTGCAATTTATTGAAGAGGAAGCATGGGATGGAAGTATTGAGAAAACAGTTAATGTTAAAAGTTGTTTATCTCATGATGAAGATGAGGAAGATGTAGTTGAAATTAACAACTCATCAACAGCACAACCTCCACCAGCACAAGGACAGCAAGGGACGCCTCAAGCGGCAGCAAGAACACCCTTGAGAAGAAGTGGGAGTGCATCACCAAGCACACCACATGGGGCAGAATTGAGTGCTTCATCAAGCACGGCTACACCAAGTGAAAGAGGAACAAAGTTCAGAAGTCTTAGAGAAATTTATGAGCAAGGAGAAGCAAATGAAGGTATGAATTCCTTATTTGCTTTGTATTGTCAAGTTGATGATCCTATTCATTTTGAAGATGCTATTAAAGATAGAAAATGGATAGAAGCTATGGATGATGAAATTAAAGCCATAGAGAAGAACAAAACATGGGAGCTGGTTGATCTCCCAGAAGGTAAAGAAGTCATTGGTGTAAAATGGGTCTATAAGACCAAAAGCAATGCTGAAGGAAAAATAGAAAGACACAAGGCTAGACTTGTTGTCAAAGGATATAAGCAGAAGCATGGGATTGATTATGAAGAAACTTTTGCACCAGTTGCAAGAATGGAGACAGTAAGAGCAGTGTTGTCCATAGCAGCACAAAACAAATGGAAAGTATACCAAATGGATGTAAAATCTACATTTTTAAATGGAGTTTTAATGGAAGAGGTATATGTGGAACAACCTCTTGGATATGAGAAGAAAGGCCAAGAGCATAAGGTCTGTAAATTGAAGAAAGCTCTTTATGGGCTGAAACAAGCACCAAGAGCGTGGTACAGCAGAATAGATTCCTATCTATTGGAGAATGGATTTGAAAAGTGTGAGGGAGAACCCATCCTCTACATCAAAGAGAAGGATGGTAAGCTATTGATTGTTGTTTTATATGTTGATGATTTAATTTTTACAGGTAATGATGATTACCTTGTTGAAAATTTTAAAACAGTCATGAAAGATGAATTTGAAATGACTGACATGGGTTTATTAAGATACTTCTTGGGAATAGAAGTGGAGAAAAATGAAAAAGGGATTTTTATATCTCAAGCAAAGTATGTGAATCAAGTTTTAGAAAGATTTAATATGCAGGAGTGCAAAGCTACAATTACTCCCACAATAATGGGATTGAAGTTAAGTAAGAATGACAACAGCAAGGATTTTGATCCAAGTTTATATAAAAACATAGTTGGCAGCCTCATGTATTTGACTGCAACTAGGCTGGATATTATGCATGCTATTAGTTTAATTTCCAGATTTATGGAGAAGCCAAAAGAAGCACATTGGCAAGCAGCAAAGAGAATTCTGAGGTATGTGAAAGGAACAAAAAGATTTGGTATTTTGTATACAGCTTCAGAAAATTCAGAATTAGTTGGATACACTGACAGTGATTGGGTTGGAAGTGTAGATGATCGGAAGAGCACTTCCGGTTATGTTTTTCATATGGGTTCAGGAGCCATTTCATGGGCTTCTAAGAAACAGCCTATTGTAGCATTATCTACAACAAAAGCAGAATATGTGGCAGCTACAGCAGCAGCATGTCAAGCAATTTGGATGAGAAGGATGTTGAGAAGTCTATGTCAAGAACAGGTAAAAGGGACATTGATTTATTGTGACAATAACTCAGCTATTGCATTGTCAAAGAATTATGTGTTTCATAAAAGAACTAAACACATAGATACAAAATTTCATTATATTAGAGAATTGGTGAACAATGAAGAAATTGTTTTACAACATTGTAAAATAGAGGAGCAATATGCAGATATTTTAACTAAACCATTGGGGCAGAAGACATTTGAATTTTTAAGGAAATGCTTGGGTATGATGGATAACCCAACAACTGACTCTAAGGAGGAGTGTTGAAAATATTAAAGTCACCCTGCTAAGCCTTTGAGCAGAAGAAAAAGAGTACAAGGCAGCAGAAGCAGAGCGTGGAGTGAACAACACTGTAAATTGAAGAAGCATGGAGAAATCCGTAAGGATGAATTAATTGTTATGGGCCGCAGCCACAACAGTAGAGGAGAATTAATTTTGGATTATGGGAAAAGTTATTTTTGCAGTGGAACGATGATTTTCCTGTAGTTCTGAACTACGGAGGAGCAGACTTAATTAAAAACAGTCATTTCGGGCATTTAAAGCCCTCAACAACCAAGTTTTTGAAGTAGTGTCTTATTGATGTGAAGATCTGCGATGCGATCCAATCCACAATCGCAAATATGCAACATGTTATATGAAACAAATGTGAGATGTGGTAGAGTTCCGCAGTGGAACGGTTGTACACAATACAACCAAAACTTATATATAAATCGCCCCCACCAACAGCCGAGGCCCGTGGGTCCACTTGACCACGTGGCGATGACTCAATGGAAACGCAAGTTTCAATCGCAAGGCTCAATCGGAGGTCTTCTATTATGTGCTCCGATTGAAGGCCGGACCCGATCCGGTTATATACCCGAGTTAATAAGTGCCAATCGCGTCCGGGTTCTTAATCGCAATCGGAAGCTCTTAAGTGTTGGGCCCGATTGCACTTTGAAATTGACAGACCCGATGGTGGTATGCAGTGGAGTTAATATTTTCCAATCGCATCCGAGATCTTAATCGCAATTGGAACTTTCCGGTTGCTCGCATGTTTATTGTTATGTGCTCCGATTGAAGTGGCGGACCCGATCCAGGTATAGGCCAGAGTTTATTTGACTCATCGCATCCGTTTTTGAATCGCAATCGGAACCTCTTTAGAACGAGGCCCAATCGCACTTTGTTGAAGTTCGGACCCGATTGCACTATGAGCCAAATTTCATATTTGGTCATCGCATCCGATTGTCAATCGCAATCGGAGTTTTTGGTTTGTTGTTTGTATTGTGGGTCCCACAGCATATTTGTTTTAATAGTTTTTATTCTAAAGTATTTTAACATAGTTTTGTTGTAATGTTTTTATGCGCGGCATATAAAACAGAAAAGGCGCGCGAGCCTATTGTGATTCATTGTATTGTAATTTTTTTTCTTTGGTTCGCACAACAGCGTGAAAGAAATACACAGCAGTGTAGTTTTTTGAGAGACAGAGAGTGTTTTTGTTTCCACAGTGAATGTTTTCTGTGCACTGCGTCTGTAGAAGTCACTCTTTATGTTATCCCTCTGTTAAGAGGAAGCATTTGTATCAGTTTAGAAGAAATAGAAGTTTGTTATTATAAAGATTGAAAAACTCTGTCTCTTGTCAAATTTCTAATTTCTCTGTGTTTAGAGGAGAGGAGTTTACTCTCTCTATTTGGAATTTTCAATATTCCAACTGTGTTTTTATATATCCCTGCACAACAAAGGCATTTCCCATTACAATCCCCAATCGATTTATCTGCGCTTTTGAAATTCTTAACGAAGGCCCTGCGCTAAAGCCACTTTTCGTTTGGCAATGGCTGCTTCCACTTCTGCTGATTCCAACAACAATTACCCGTACAATGTGTTTATTAGCCATACAGGGCCAGACGTGAAGCACACCTTCGCCAGTCATTTGTACCACAGGTTGCTTTCATATGGACTGCGAGTTTTTCTTAACCAGGCGGAACTTGAAAGGGGAGGAGATGTGTTGGTTCCTCAAATTGAAAGCGCTATTACAAGCGCCTCTGTACTTGTTACAATTTTATCTCCCGAATATGTGGATTCAAACTGGTCTCTAGACAAGCTGCTGCTCATGTTGGAGTCCAGAGCTCCTATCATCCCAGTTTACTACAATGTAAAGCCCAATGGTGTTCGGTTGGGTACACGGGGCCACGGAGTCTATGCTCGATTTCTACACCGACATGAGAGAAAGGGAAGGTACGATTCAACCAGAATTGAAAAGTGGAGAAATGTTGAAGTATTAACTTCCACTGCCCTGCAAAGCTGTGCCGCTTTCTAATTTTTCTTTTGCAATTTTTGTCACAGAGACGCTTGTTATATTTGTTTGAACTGTAAAATTCGGGGTTTTAAAACCTCACAGCCCTTTTAGTTTGAAAAACAGAGCTTTAGTTTTTGAACGAGGTGGCCACGTCATCGAGAAGGTCCCCACCATCTGACAGCTTGGCAGGCAGCATGGACCAATTGCATGTTATCGCGCAGCATTGGTGCCTACGTCACCACATCTAAAAACAGACCCGAAAAGGTTTATAAACCGCGCCCTAAAGAATTTCGCATCACATTTTGGCATGATGTCATCAAGGCAAAGTGTAATGCAATTTTTTCATAAAACATGGTTCATAGTTTGGTTGAAATCCGCGGGCCCGAGTCCTTGGGCAATCACAAGCTGATCGCACGAAGTTGGAGCATGATGACGTCATACAAATTTGTGATGCGAACTTTTATGAGATCTGGTTTATTTTCTTTTTGAAATCTGGCAGAAAAGTTTTTGTTTATGTTTTGATATAGTTGTCTTTTGTTATATGTTTTATTGTATCGCGTGACGAAAAGGTATTATACTTTGGTCATTCACATATATATGTTTTAATATATTAAAACATATGCGTTGTTTTTATATGGGCCCCACGGGCCTATATGTAGATTTAATTTTTTTATATAGTTGTTTGTTTATTAAAATGTGTTGTGCCACATATGAAAAGAGCCCGTGAGGCTAATGTAAAATATATATATATATACACACAACACTGTATTGGAAAAATATAGAGAGAGTGTGCCTGAAGGAAAAATATACAGAGACTGACAGAGCATTTTTAAGCACTACCTTTGCAGCAGTCACTGTGTAATCCCTCAGAAGAGGAAGACAATTTTTTTTTTTTTGTAATAGATGGAATAGTAGTTTTTTTTTTTGTGGAACCTCTATCTGTGAGTGAGAAATTTTTTTTTATTCTTTGTGTTTAGAAGAGAGTATTATTCTCTCTGTGTTTTGTTCTAGAATTCTCAGAAATTCCAACAAGAAATGCACTTTCTCAGGTTGCACAAATCAGTGGTTTTGAGCTGGATGCGTTCAATGGGTGAGAGCTAAACCTTCCCTCCTGGGATTGCATTACTTTTTTATTTTTGGATTGACATGCATAGACATTTTTTTCTCACTACTTCTATTTATTTTCTCCCAAATAACCAGCGACGATGGCGACTTGGTAGACAAGGTTGTTCAAGCTGTGTGGAGGAGGGTGAATCGGCCAGAGCAACAGAGAGTAGCAAAATATGTTGTAGGTTTGGGTGAGAAGATGAAAGAGTTCGAAAATAAAGTTTTATTTGAAAATCATCAAGTTGTGGGGATTATTGGCATTGGCGAAGTCGGAAATACAACCCTAGCAAAAGAACTCTTCGATCAGAAGAGGGTAAATTACAGTAAATATTGTTTTTTACCTAATGTGAGAGAGGAAGCAAGGCTAGGCTTTTTAATTTCTTTGCAAAAACAACTTCTTAAAACCTTGAGTGGAACTGACAAGCTGATAAACAGTATTGATGAAGGTAAAGAGGAGCTTAAAAAACATCTCTCATCTTGTAGTATGTTAATGATTATAGATGATGTAGATCACCTGGATCAAATTAATGCACTTTTGTCAGTTCAAAGTCATCTCTTCTCAGATAGCTTAGTAGTTATTACGTCTCGAGATCAAGGGGTGATCAGAAGCTTAGGAGTTGAGAATGCATCAATTTATTATTTAACGGGACTTAATCATCAACACTCCCAAGAGATTTTCGGTGCCTATGCGTTCAATCAGCCCATTCCTATTGAAGGATTTTGAATCTTTGGTAGAGAACTTTTTAGAAGTTGTTGAAATGTTACTTTCAACTGCCCCTTGTACTGTAGCCGCTTTCCAAATTTGTATGGAGGGCTCTACCACAGAGCCACTTACTAAAATGGTGAACAGTCAGGTTCAATTTCAAAAAATACCCCTTACAGTCCTTTCGCAGTTTTAAAGAATAGTCCTCTATATTTAGGAAACAGAGCTTACATATTAAAAAGAAAACAGAGTAGAGTTTTTTGTTTTGGTTGAACGCGGGAGTTTTTGGTGGTCCCACAGACCACGTCACAACAACAGACACGTGGAGGTTTTTTATTTGATCGGGTTTTTCATTTGGCCTGTTTGCGGAGTTGAAAGTTGGACCCAAAAGAGTTATGAGGTGGATTGAATATGTTTTCGCGTTACACTTTGGGCCTGTACCCAAAACATTCTGGCGGACCCGATGAGCACTTATAGGGTGGATTGTATAATTGATCGCGCGCACAAATCATGACGTCAACAACCCCAAGTTTGTAATGTGAAATGTTCCAGTTCCATTTGGTTTATAGGTTTTGAAGTCTGGTAGGTTGCAAAGGTCAAAGGTTAAAGTTTTGATTTATGGTTTGATAAGTTTATTAACGTTTTACGTTATAAACATTTTTGCATATCGTGTGATGAATGGTTTGTTTTAATGTTTTTAAAATAACGCAATAAAGGTTTTTAAAACCTTTGGTATTTTATTTGTTTTAACGCATATTATATATGTGTGTTATTGTAATAGGGCCCCACAGGTCTTATGTTTAAGTTTTAGTTTTATTTTATAGTTTTTTTATATTTGCTTTATGTCATGTGTTGTGCCACATTGAAAAGTGAAATAGCCCGAGAGGCTAATATAATGAGTAATACACATCAATTGAAAATTAGTTGTTTTATTACACAACAGAGTGTAATTTTTGAAATACACAACAGTGTAAACAAAGAGACAGAGTAAGAAAAAAAGAGAGTTTTTGTGAGACAGAAAGTTAATTTTCTTGGCACTGTGTTTGTGGAGCAGTCCAGATTTGTAATCCCTCTATAAGAGGAAGAAGAAGATTTTGTAATAGTTTTTTTTTAATGGAATAGAAGTATTGTTGTGTGCAAAACTCTGTCTCCAAGTGAAGAAAAAAATTTATTTTCTCTGTGTTCAAAGGAGAGCATTATTCTCTATATTTTGTTCTAGAATTCTCAAAAATTCCAACATGGTATCGGAGCTAGTCCAGGCTCTTTGAAGCTGTCAAAGAAACTAAAGGAAGGATTTCTTGTTGCAACAACTTCTCCAGCAGAGTGAAGACTCAGTCAAAAGAATCCAAGGTATTTCTCAAGTCAGATTTTTTGTGTTATTGTTTGCAGAACAGTCAGTTTATTTTAAAAACACCGTCAAGTGTTTGAAGCATAGTTAGAGTGCAAGGATAGCTAGAGCCAGCACTAGCATGAGTAATGGTAATGCTCAGCTCCCACAATTTAATGGGAAAAACTATGATTATTGGGC
Source organism: Pinus albicaulis (assembly GCA_034641835.2). NCBI lineage: Eukaryota > Viridiplantae > Streptophyta > Pinopsida > Pinales > Pinaceae > Pinus > Pinus albicaulis. The sequence continues at coordinate 1,561,300,410 of CM076570.1, read as the reverse complement.
AATAACTATGAGAGCCCTGTTTTCCTCCCAAGACCTATGGGAACTTGTTGAGGATGGTTTTGAAGAACCAATGGATGAAAATGAGTTTAATGGATTAACATAAGCAAAGAAGGACTTTTTGAAGAGCAATAAGAAGGACTCTAAGGTCATCTTCTATTTGTATCAAGCAGGCATGAGAGTGTGTTTCCAAGGAAATCAACAGCCAAGAGATCCAAAGAAGCATGGGTAACTCTCAAGACAGCCTATCAAGGCATGGAGAAAGTGAAGACAACAAAACTATAGTTGCCGAGGAGAGATTTTGAGACTTTCTGCATGAAGGAGTCTGATAATATAGACTCATTCTTCACACATGTGATTGGAATGGTAACACAGATAAGGTCTCATGGAGAGACTCTTGAAGAAAGAAGGATTGTGGAGAAACTATTGAGGAGCCTACCCTCAAGGTTTGATGTGATTATCACCAGCATAGAAGAGACAAATGATCTCACAAACTTTTCAGTTGATGAGCTACATGCATCACTGATGACACATGAGCAGAGATTGGGTAGAAATGAAAACTCATCTCTGGAGCATGCCTTTAAGACCCAAATATCCTTTGGAAGAGGAAGAGGTCAAGGCAGAGGAAACAAGAGAGGAAGAGGAAGAAGCCAAAACAGAGGTGGAAGAAACATTCCAGCAAATGCTCAAGGAAGGGGCAGCAATCCAAATCAGAACCAAGGCCAAAGCAATAGCCAGCAAGGTGGTCAGCAACATGCTCATGGACAAAGGTATGAAAAATCCAATGTCCAATGTCATTATTGTAAAAAATATGGGCATTATGCAAATGAATGTAGGAAGAAGCAGAATGATATGGCTAATAGAACTAGTGCAAATTTCACTAGAGAAAATGTCAGCCAAGATAAATTGTTTTTAACTTGTAATATGGCTGAGGAAAAGAGTGAAGATTTATGGTTCCTAGACTCAGGTTGCAGTAACCATATGACAGGAAACATAGCCATGTTTTCTATGTTAGATGAGAATGTGAAGTCACAAGTCACATTAGGGACAGATAGTAAAGTTTCTGTTATGGGAAAAGGAGATGTAAATGTTTTAACAAGGAAAGGTGAAAATAAAAGCATAGCAGATGTTTATTATGTTCCTAGAATGAAATGTAACCTCTTAAGTATTGGACAACTTGTTCAAAAGGGGTACAATGTTTTATTTGAAGATTATGTATGCACCATCATGGATAAACCACCAAGAAAACAAAGCATTGTTGAAGTGAAGATGACAAGGAATAGGATGTTCCCTCTCAGGATGAGAGAAGATTTGAAAAATGGAGAAGAAATGGCAGCAATGACACAAGAGGCTTTCCAAAGAGAAGCAAAAGATGAGAATTGGTTGTGGCACTTGAGATTTGGACATCTCAACTTTGGAGGCCTTAACTTGTTGAACAGAAAAGGAATGGTAAGAGGTTTGTCATTGATTGAGAAACCAGACAGCCTTTGTGAAAGTTATATCTTGGGTAAACAACACAAAGAAAGTTTTCCAACCAAGAAAAGCATAAGGGCAAAAGCACCCTTAGAGATTTTTCACTCAGATTTATGTGGATCGATGCAAACTCCATCACTTGCAAGTAGCCACTATATGCTAACATTTATCGACGATTTTACTATTAAAACTTGGGTTTACTTTTTGAAAAATAAAAGTGAAGTGTTTGAAAGATTCTGAAATTTCAAAGCACTTGTGAAGAACCAAAGTGGGTTGCATATCAAAGTCTTAAGAACTGATAGAGAAGGTGAGTATATCTCTAAATATTTTATGCATTTTTGCAGAGAAATTGACATTCATAAGCAGTTTACAGCAAGGTACACTCCGCATCAAAATAGAGTTGCCGAAAGGAAGAATAGGACAATTATGGATATGGTAAGGAGTATGTTAAACGCAAAGCATTTGCCAAATGATTATTGGGCTGAAGTTGTACATTGTGCAGTGTACATTTTCAATAAGTGCCCAACAAAAGCAGTCATGAACAAAGTTTTGGAAGAAGCATGGAGTGGGACAAAGCAAGGAGTCACCCACATGAAAGTTTTTGGTTATGTGGCTTACGCACACATTCCAGATCAGCTAAGGAAGAAGTTGGACAGCAAGGGAAAGAAATCTATTTTTATTGGATACAGTGAGGAATCCAAAGCTTATAGGTTGTATAACCCATCCACCAAGAAGTTTATTGTGAGCAGATATGTTCAGTTCATTGAAGAGGAAGCTTGGGATGGAAGCATAGAGAAAACAGTGAATGTTAAAAACTATTTGTCTCATGATGAAGATGATGAAGAGATGGCTGAAATACATCCCTCAAATGCAGCACCAATAAAAGGACAGCAAGGAACACCCTTGAGGAGAAATGAAAGTGCTTCTCCAAGCACACCACAAGGAGGAGATTCAAGTGCTACTTCAAGCACTTGCACACCAAATGAAAGAGGAACAAAGTTCAGAAATTTAAATGAGATTTATGAGCAAGAGGCAAAAAATGAAGGTATGAACTCTTTGTTTGCTTTATATTGTCATGTTGATGATCCTACTCATTTTGAAGAAGCTATTAAAGATAGGAAATTGATAGAAACTATGGATGAAGAGATTAATGCCATAGAGAGAAACAAAACATGAGGTTTGGTTGAACTCCCAAAAGGTAAAGAAGTTATTAGAGTTAAATGGGTCTATAAGACCAAGAGTAATGCTGAAGGCAAAATTGAGAGACACAAGGCCAGACTTGTTGTCAAAGGGTATAAGCAGCAGCATGGGAGAGACTATGAGGAAACTTTCGCACTGGTTGCAAGAATGGAAACCATGAGAGCAGTGCTGTCCATAGCAGCACAAAACAAGTGGAAAGTTTACCAAATGGATGTGAAGTCAACATTCCTAAATGGAGTGTTAATGGAAGAGGTATATGTTGAACAACCTCTCGGCTATGAAAAGAAAGGCGAAGAGCACAAAGTGTGCAGATTGAAGAAAGCTCCTTATGGGCTGAAGCAAGCGCCAAGAGCATGGTACAATAGGATAGATTCCTATCTACTAGATAATGGATTTGAGAAATGTGAAGGTGAACCCACCTTATACATCAAGGAAAAGGATGGTAAGATGTTGATAGTTGTGTTATATGTTGATGATGTAATTTTTACAGGTAATGATGATTACCTTATTGAAAATTTTAAAACAGTCATGAAAGAAGAATTTGAAATCACTGATTTGGGTTTGTTGAAATACTTCTTAGGAATAGAAGTAGAGCAAAATGAAAATGAGATTTTTATCTCACAAGAAAAATATGTTAATGAGGTTTTGGAAAGATTTAATATGCAGGAGAGCAAAGTAGCAATAACTCCCACAGTAATGGGATTGAAGTTGAGTAGAGAGGACAGCAGCAAGGATTTTGATCTTAGTTTGTACAAGAGCATAGTTGGCACCCTCATGTATTTGACTGCAACTAGGCCTGACATAATGCATGTTGTTAGTTTGACTTCCAGATTCATGGAGAGGCCAAAAGAAGCACATTGACATGTAGCAAAAAGGATTCTGAGGTATGCTAAAGGTACTAAAAGGTTTGGTATTTTATATACTGATTCAGAATGTTCAGATTTAATTGGATACATTGACTGTGATTGGGCTGGAAGTGTAGATGACCGGAAAAGTACTTTCGGTTATGTTTTTCACATGGATTCAGGAGCCATTTCATGGGCTTCTAAGAAATAGCCTATTGTAGCGTTATCTACAGCAGAGGCAGAATATGTGGTAGCTACAATAGCAGCATGTCAAGTAGTTTAGATGAGGAGGATGCTAAGGAGTTTATGTCAAGAACAGGTAAAAGGCACAGTGATTTATTGTGACAATAGCTCAGTTATTGCATTATCCAAGAATTTTGTGTTTCACAAGAGAACGAAACACATTGACACAAAGTTTTAATACATCAGGGAGCTACTAAACAATGGAGAAATTGTTTTAGAACACTGCAGAACTCAGGAGCAGTTTGTAGACATTCTGACCAAGCCATTGGGGCAGAAGAGTTTTGATTTTTTGAGGAAATGTCTGGGTATGACTGATAACCCAACAGTTGAAATTAAGGGGGAGTGTTGAAATGTTACTTTCAACTGCCCCTTGTACTGTAGCCGCTTTCCAAATTTGTATGGAGGGCTCTGCCACAGAGCCGCTTACTAAAATGGTGAACAGTTAAGTTCAGTTTCAAAAAAAAACCCCTTACAGTCCTTTCGCAGATTTAAATAATAGTCCTCTATATTCAAGAAACAGAGCTTACATATTAAAAAGAAAACAGAGCATAGTTTTTTGTTTTGGTTGAACACGGGAGTTTTTGGTGGTCCCACAGACCACGCCATGACACGTGGAGGTTTTTTATTTGATCGGGTTTTTTATTTGGCCTGTTCGCGGAGTTGAAAGCCGGACCCGAAAGAGTTATGAGGTGGATTGAATATGCTTTCGTGTTACACTTTGGGCCCGTACCCAATACATTCCAGTGGACCTGATGAGCACTTATAGGGCGGATTTTATAATTGATCGCACGCACAAATCATGATGTTAGCAACCCCAAGTTTGTAACGCGAAATGTTCTAGTTCGATTTGGTTTATAGGTTTTGAAGTCCAGTGGGTTGCAAAGGTCAAAGGTTAAAGTTTTGATTTATGGTTTGATAAGTTTATTAACGTTTTACGTTATAAACATTTTTGCATATAGTGCGATGAATGATTTGTTTTAATGTTTTTAAAATAGCGCGATAAAGGTTTTTAAAAACCTTTGGTATTTTATTTGTTTTAACTCATATTATATATGTGTGTTATTGTAATAGGGCCCCATAGGTCTTATGTTTAAGTTTTAGTTTTATTTTATAGTTGTTTTATATTTGTTTTATGTCATGTGTTGCGCCACATTGAAAAGTGAAATAGCCCAAGAGGCTAATATAATGAGTAATACAAAGCAGTTGAAAAGTAGTTGTTTTATTACACACCATAGTGTAATTTTTGAAATACACAGCAGTGTAAACAAAGAGACAGAGTAAGAAAAACAGAGAGTTTTTGTGAGACAGAGAGTTAATTTTTCTGGCACTGTGTTTGTGGAGCAGTCTAGCTTTGTAATCCCTGAGAGGAAGAAGAATATTTTGTAATTTTTTTTTTTAATGGAATAGAAGTATTGTTGTGTGCAAAACCCTGTCTCCAAGTGAAGCAAAATTTTTATTTTCTCTGTGTTCAAAGGAGAGCATTATTCTCTCTATTTTGTTTTGGAATTCTCAGAAATTCCAACAGAAATTTGTGAAGCGTTGCTTTTATTTATGAGAGTGTTTGGAGCACTTCTCAATGATAAAAATGACCCATATTTTTGGGAAGAAATCTTGGCAAAACTTCGACAAGTACCTCAAGGTGAGGCATAGGAAAAACTTCAAATTAGTTATCAGATCCTCAACAAGGAGGAGCAACAGATATTCCTAGACAATTATTGCCCGAAGGATTTTGTCATTTGGGAAAGTTAAAGACTTGGTGTTAACAGAGTGTTCAAAAATGAAGTCATTGCCAGACGCCCTTGATGGTTTATGGACTCTCACACACATTGATCTCTCATTCTGCCGCAATTTAGAAAGGGTCCCGGATTCTTTAGGTAACTTAGAGCAACTCCAACACATCAATCTCTCAGATTGCCACGATTTGGTCAAGCTGCCAGATTACATTGGTCGTTTAAGGTGCCTCCAACATCTGGATGCTAAGGGCTGTCAACATTTGGAGAGTCTACCATATTCCTTGGGTTACTTAGTGAACCTCTGACATATCAATCTTTCAGGATGCCACGACCTGCAGAGGCTGCCTGACTCGTTTGGTTCATTAATACGTCTCAAACACCTTGAACCGCAGGGGTGCCACAATTTGGAGGAGCTGCTGACTACATATCCATCTCGTTTGAGGAACCTGCTATATATCAATATCTCAAATTTCCACAATTTGGAAAGGTTGTCGGAGTATTTTAGTAATTTAAGTGACCTCCAACCCATCGATCTCTTAGGGTGCCATAATTTGGAGAGGCTTCCAAATAACTTCAGGAATTTAAAGAAGCTCAAGTATCTTGATGTGGAGGGTTGCTCTAATTTAATCATTGACAGGCTTGAAATAATTGAAATATCAGATAACTTACCAGAGGCACATCGAAGTCAATTGGAGCAATTATATGAGTGATGCATAGCCATAAAAGATGAAGACCAGGATATCATAGGAAAGTATGAAAATGTTAATTGTCAATCACCAGGTGCTAGGTTGTACTTAAGTCTTATGCTGATGATTATAAATGTAGCTCTTCAGGCTCTTCTTGTAGCTGCCATGGCCTCCAGCGTGGCAGAGGAAGAATTTTGCTTGAGCCAGAGAGGAGAGTGATTTTAACTGCCAGATATTATGTTTGATAAATGAAAATCGTCCAGTCATGCAATCTGTAGATTTGAACATGAAGAAAATAAAAGTCGCTGTGAAGAGTGTATTTTATTTTCCAAGAAACTTTTTCATTTTAATGGTTTATGTTTATTATGATGCAACTGCCTGAAATTGTAATTATATTATGCAGTATCCTGAAGCAAGAAAGACTTGTGGTCTGGAAAAGGCTTTTTCATTTTATTATTGAGATGCGTCGATATTTTATAGCTATGCACCAGTTGTAGTTTGGAAAATGCCTAACGATGCCGCAAACTGCACTGGGATGGAAGTAGTGGAACAATTGTGGCAACAAATGAGCTGTGAACATTCTTGGAATTTTGCAACATGCCATAATTTTTTCACGTCAAAATTTACTAAATTTAATATTTATTAAGTAATAGTTTATATAGCTCGGTATAAATTTTGTGTATTTTTTTATACAACCTTTCTGGTTTAATTCAAAATTAAAAATAGTTTTTTTATATTTTATATTGTAAAAAATTTAAAATTTATATAGGTTAAATGTTAAAAAATATGAAAGAAGATAGTGTGTCACTGCATAGATTATAATGAGAATATAGTTATTATGAAAATCAAAATCATGATTTTTTAAATTTTTTTTTTTTGATTTATAATTATTGATTTATTTTATTAATTACAAACTTAGCTTTAAAATAAAAGGTCAAATTGGAAAGAAAACTACTTTTATATAGTTTATTGAAATAAAAACAAAATATATTTGTTAAAGAGATTTTGAAAATGAATTTTATTTTGTTTACGAAAAATTATAATTTTTTATTATAGAAAAGATTATATATATATATATATATATATATATATATATAAGTTGGATAAACAAGTATTTAAGAAAAAACCCAAATGACAAGTTGTAAAAAGTCATTATCATCTCAAAAAAATATGCATATCAACAAAAATATGCATGTAAAATATGAAAAAAACCATTATCATGTCCATAAAATATGTCTATATAGTTGGAAAATAAAAGTGGCATTACATACATATCCTTCAAGTCACCTGGGAATTTTATCAGAGAGATCAATAATAGGTAGAATTATACCTATACATGTTAAATATCCATATGCAAGTCCTCTATAAAATGTCTATGATAATATTTTGAAACATTATCATATATTTTCACAATGATCGTGCAAGTGTTGGAATTTCTTTCCTTGTAAATATGACAACATGAGATCTAACCAAAAGCAAGTTTTAAATTTCAAATATTTTCAAAGATTGGGTATAGTGTGTGCTTGTGACATCCCAAAATCTCATTAAACCAATTTATAACAATCATAGAGTCACAAAAATCTATAACTAATGGCATCCCTTCTCAATACCCAAAAAAAAAAAAAACTTAAGGTAGAGTAACTTAGACTAATTATTTGAGCCTATGTCTAGGCCCATCTTAAGCTCAAAGAAATGATTTTCCTATACGTATAAAATAACCCTCCACCCCCTCCCCCCCCATGCCCCCCCCCTCCCCACCCCCTAGCATTCAACCCCAAGCCTCATCAAAGAAAGCCCAAGGGTAAGAGTGGTCTATCACTTTAGCAATTATATTATGACAATTATGTGCACACTCAACAATAGATAGGAGAGAGAAAGTGGCAATGACCTCTGTTGCAAATTTTTCAGGAATAATAAGCTTGTATTGGAATATTTCATTGTTCCTTGATATCCAAATTCCCTAGCTAATAAGGGAAGGTAACATTTTGTTCTTTTTTGGATTTGTTTCTTCCCACCACTACTTCCAAGCATCATTGAAAGATGCACCCTACCAATTTGAAGTGATTCCCAAGTACTTCTTGCAGAGTTCCAAACTCCCAAAGTGAATGGGAAGGATAGGAAAAGGTGATCCACCGACTCAACATTTTTACATAGAGCACACCAGTTGGGTCGAGCCATACATATTTTTTTTTAAAGTTATCTCCTTTGATGACTGTATTTTCTAGAATGTACCACTGAAACAAGAGCACTTTAGTTTTTTGGGAAAAATACTGAGAGGGGGGGGGGGGGGGAGGGCGTGAATCAGTATTTACTGCATATTCAAAAATTATTTACTTTTCCATTCCTTAAAACCCATACGCTACTTTCCTTCAGTAAACTCGCGTATACACGCGGATACCCTTTATGCAACTCGCGTATACACAGAGATCTAAATATGTCATTAATTCTTCACATATATCATTCCATCATTCATTCATCAGATGTTTAATAAACAGTAAACATGTGCAGTAAGGACAGAATAAGCCATCACACAAAGCATCACACATGAACACCAGGATTTTAAGTGGAAACCCAAGACGGGAGAAAACCACCGCTGCAGTTGCTCAGCCTTCAATATTTTATTATAGAGAAAACATCTTACAACATATGTGCTGGTGCAGACTCCTACCAGCACGCAGGCACCCACCTGCGCTCGTTTACCAGCCTCTTCTGGAAGGGAGCTCCAACCCCCTGACTCGTTTACCAGCCTCTCCTGGAAGGGAGCTACGACCCCCTGCTCTCGTTTACCAGCCTCACCTGGAAGGGAGCTACGACCCCCTGACTGAAGGCTACAACCCTCAGCACCAATATGGACCACGTTTCATCAATTTTCACACTGGATCCAACAACTTCAATAGAACACAACTTGCAGGCCACGTTTCATCATATTTTCAGACTGGACCCTTTTCGTACTTTCAAGCTCAACCATACAACCAAACTGATACAGACAACTCAGAACAGTAGAATACAAATAGCAGCAACACAGCAGATTAGATCAGACATTTCTTACCACAGACTTCAGCAAACCCTAGTTTGCATACGCGCTTTCCTTCCACTGATGTCGCGTATATATGCGCTTCCGTCCACATAAACTCACGTATACCTCTGTACAAATTACAAAGCCAATTTATTGCGCATACGCGCTTTCTCTTCAGCAAAGCCGCGTATATACGCGCTTCCTCTTCGGCGAACTAGCGTATGGATCTTCAACCATTACAGAGCAGCATACTTCTTCAGATCAGATATTCAGTTCAGATTCCACCATTTACTTCAGACAAATGTTCGCCTCAATTCAGATCTAATCCTTCCATAAGCAGATCTAGTAGATATAAGTACATTTCAGATCTAGATCCCCTTCTTCATCAATGGTGCATCATACATTCAGATTTATCTTCAAGTGTAACCCTTTCCATTCAGATCTACTTCAGAGAGAAGTATTCATTCAAGATCAGACATCTTGCACCCACACTCATGATTTGTACAATGAATTTCTTCTCCTTATATAGGTTTACCCTTTTTTCAATACCATGAGCCAAAACAATACCATGAGCCCAAAACCACATTACTTCCGATGGTATTCCTGGACGGGGTCATTTAGACGAATCAATACCCAATACAATGGGTCAATACAATGGTGGTTACCCCTGGTTTTGCACTTTTTGAGCGCTTTTGCCCATACGCGACATGGCACGTTGTTTCCCGCGTGCATACGCGACTTCCCCTAGACATATCCGCGTATGCCTTGAGACATACTCTTTTCACCATAGATTTAGCACATGCTGAGTTCCTTTCTTCACTGCCTTCTGTACACACTGTAGATACATCATATTTAGCTCATCAAGAACATATTCTATCAAGCACAACTTGACATCATCTTCATCAAAAGGGTTGCCATTCAAGGAAAACATTCAGCATCATATTGCTAACAAACATCATTGCACATCAGATTTACATCATTTACCAGGTCCATCAAGACAAGAATAACTTCATCTGGTGGATTGCCATCAAGGACAACATGTGTCAACATTCGCATGTCTTCATCTTCATTCAGTGGGTTTCCATCAAGGACAACACTCTGCATCATATTTCCAACATAGTTGAGTAGCAAATTTCCCATAATTTTGTCCACCTCCAAGCCAACTTCCCTCGGCTCCTATCATCAACAATAAACATATAGCTCGATTTTGGAAAATATTCCCAAAATGGTGAATGCACCCAACATGAAGAATCTTCCCTGTCTCTGAGATGGACAAGGGAGATGTTGAGAGAAGTTATGTAATATTTCCATTGTTCAAAGTGGTTGATTGGCAGGTTGACCTAGTTGGCATGTACCCATCCATAAGCCGAGATAGATGTACGAGGATTATGGGAGACCTAGTTCAAAGTATTCCTTCCATTTGAATTTAGAAAATTTACTAGCTCATGAGGCTGCGAAATTTTTCTCCAAATCCCACCCAAATATCAATACCAATCCTCACCTTTTTTCCATTCCAAACTTTCCATGCCAGGCCTTATTTAACCACTAAAAAAAATGATAAGAAAAATTCCTAGATAACTGAAAAGTTTGGCCTCTTTTTATTCGAGGAGAAAATCCATTCTTCAAGTTTGTAAGGGTGGATATACTTCTTGGATACAATGACTATCCATTGACTATTAATTGATATCAATCTACATCCAACTTTCGCAACCAACACCTTTGAAAATAGGTGGAGGTTTTTATAGTCAATTGGCCTTTCTATAGTCAATGGGTTTCAAGTGGATCCTGAGATACTTTAGACCTTCATCAAAATTATTAGAATAAAAAGGAAAAATATTATGAACATTTGTGGACTCATCTCTGGAGAAGATGAGAGGGCAGACAATAGATTTATGAACATTTACCTGCATGCATGTAACCTTATAAAAAATCGATACGACCTTGTTGATGGATACTAGATCATGCTTGGATCCATCACAAAATAATAAAATATCATCCAAAAATAATAGATGAGTGATGGTTAGAACATCGGCTACAAAAATACCTTTTAAGTCACATGTCCCTTTTTCTTCAAATAACAACCTACTAAGGCCCTCAGCCACCAACAAATATAATAGAGGGAGATAGAGGGAAAACATGTCATAGTCCCTGTTGGGCATGGAAAAAAGTTGAATCTGACCCCTTGATTAGTACCACAAATGATGCCATAGTTATGCAACACTTAAACCAATTTATAAAATGTACTTCAAAGCCCAAATGTGTCAGTAAAAATCCAATATATCT